>JXCR01137567.1:1435-42915 GCA_002079205.1 Phalaenopsis hybrid cultivar | reverse complement strand
ATGTGTTCATATCCCTCTTGGACCAAATTACCCTTCTTCTGTTGGCATACTTTACCCATTTCTGGCTTGGGAAAGTATGGTCAACTCTTTTGACCTTCAGAATCATCTGTTCAACCATCCTGGGACAGAGTGATTCAGAAGGTCATTAAGGACAATCTGATCTTTATATGAGGTTGAACCCCCAATAAGTGTGTAGGTGGACTAGTTCCACCTGGGCATTGTATAAAGTAGGTCCCGCATTGGGTCCTAAAATATGTTGCAAAATTAAACACAAATTTTGAAAATTTTGAAATTGGTCTTTAGACCTTTTGTTAGTTTTAATGTTCGCACTAAAACTACAAGAGGATTCTACTGAAGAATTTCCGTACCGACCCTTCTACAACCTTTTCGTTCATGTGCAATCAATGGGTGATCACAGAGGAGAATCTAGTACTGAATCTGATGAATAGTAGATTTATATTGCTACCGGTCTGTTTATGTATGTAATTTGATTTGAACTTTGCATTTGCTTTATTTTAGAATTATGCTTCTAGATCTCTGTATAGTTGAGAGTAAGAATATGATGTTTTGTTTTCAATATTTTGAGTGTTGTGGCTTGGATTGCGACGCTGAATTAAGGTATTGACGTTGAGAAAATACCAAACTTAGGTGTGATATGGAACATATTGCAACTAAATGTGATGTTTTGTGTTGTGAAAGTTTATTTGTGATAAGTACATCATTTAATCACTTAAATTATGTCTATAATGATTGTAAGGATGTCGTTGAGGCTTTAAATTGATCAAAATCGCAGAAATCCAGAAATTGAACCAAATCAATAGAGCCCGCCGACGACGCCCTCGACACCGCTGACGACGAATTTTTTTATGAGAGTTATGTTCAAATTTCAATAGCGCGCGCTAATGGTGTCAAACACCCCGCCGACGATTAGCTCGTGAAAAAACACCTTTAACCACGATTTTGACCTGTCAATCGCCACTATTCATCATCCCCTTCTCCTAAAAACACAATTTTTTACCTAGGGCTTGAGAGATCATGGATTTGGGGCAATTTCAAGGCTTTTTGACACTGGATTTGATCATCTCTAGTTAAGAGCTACACTCCAAACTAAAAATATTTGATTTTCACCATGGATTTCTTCCACAATGAGGAGATCCTAAAAATTTGAGAATGTGAAGAAAATATTGGGAAGAAACTCATGGAACTTAGTGTTGAACTCTTAGAATTACTTTTGGAAGCCATTATTTGAATATTTGAAGTATATTTTGGAATTTTTCTATAATTGTGATTAGATTGAAATGGATCCACAACAAAAGAGACGACTTGAGTTGGACGAGTCTCGCTTTGTCAATGTGAAGGCTCAATCAAGATTTACTCCTATTTTTGAAGCAAAGAAATGCATACAAGATCGAGTTTTTGAAAGCCCGGGAGAAGAAATTGAACGAGTTATTACTGAGCGGAGGTGAGAAAACTTCTGTTACACCACCAATAAAGCTGCTGCAAATATTGTGAAGGAATTCTATGCCAGCTTATTCTATTCTAAAGACAAAATCAATCAAGTGCGAGGATTTCCTGTTGAATTTAATGTCGCCCGCATTAACATCTTTTACGAAGTCCCAGACTCTTATAGCTGCCATTATGAATCTTTCAGTACTATGGAAGGCCCCATGAATGATGTGATCAACTTTCTCACTGATGGGAAAGGAAAGTGGAAGATTAAGCAACGAGAACGGGTAAATTTTTCTGCTTCAATGCTTAATGCCACCTCTAAGGTGTGGCACTATTTTATTTCCTCTACTCTTTTACTGACTTATCACCACAGTGAGGTAACTAGAGATAAAGCTATTCTGAATTTCTGTATTGAGAATAAAAAAATATTTTTAAGAATATATTGACTACAACAAGGACTGAAACAAGTGGAGGTCTAGGACATCCTGGCCTTATTTATGCACTTTGCCAACTTTCTAGAGTGCAAGCTGGAGGAGATGAGGAATGAGCTTACCCTATGAAACCCATTAGTAAGGCCAATTTAAGAACTTATGAATCCCATGAGAAATGGAGAACTTGACCCTATGAAACCCATTAGTAAAGCTAATTTGAAGACATATGAATCCCATGAAAAATGGAGAATTGGGAGTATTGAAACCCATTAGTAAAGCTAATTTGAAAACTTATGAATCCCATGAGAAATGGAGAATTGGAAGTTGGATTAGTAAGGCTAATTTGAAGACTTATGAATCCCATGAGAAATGGAGAACTGGGGGTAGAAGATTAGTAAAGCTAATTTGAAGACTTATGAATCCCATGAGAAATGGAGAACTGGGAGTAGAAGATAGAACCTTCTACTAGTAGAGATGTTCCCTCTACAAGTTATGATCTTCCACCTTCTAGTTCCCGTACCCTAACCTTCTACTAGTAGAGATGTCCCCTCTACAAGTTATGACCTTCCACCTTTTAGTTCCCCTTCTTTGACTGATTTGATGAATGAGTTAACCTTGCAGTGGAAGAGTATAGATTTAATAAATGAAAGGATTGGAGGTTTAGAATATTGACATGATTATGATAGTGAGTACCTTTAGAGGCATTCAAATTTTGAGGTAGCATATTATGAAGCTCAGGCCCGACATTACAGAGGTGAGTCTGATGTTACTTTCCTGAGTGCCCCTGATATACTCAGTATCAGCCCGATCCACCTGCTGATAAAGGAGATGAAGACATAATTTGGGATTTTGATATCTGAATGTAATTGATGTACTTGTACTTTTATTTTTGTGATATTTTATAATAGAAATGGATGTTTGTGTGTATTTGAACTTTCATTTTTTTTTGTTATGTGGTAGTTGGATAATTTTTAATTTTTGTTATAAAGTTAGTGTGGTAGTTAAATTTGTATGTGTAGTATAATAATTGTTGAGTAGTATTTTGTGAATTGTAATGTAATGTGATTTTTATTTAGCATTTTAATTGTAATTGTTTTGTTTAGTATTATGGTTGTATTAGGGAATATTGTGTTTGTTTAATGTTTTAGTTTTGTACTTATTTCAAAATTTCATTACCCAACAATTTATCTAATGATTTATATGTGTAGAAAGCTCCTAATATTACAGACCAGATGAAGTAAAAATTTTGAAAAGGACTGCAAAAATTTCAGAATGATGAAAATGCCTAAAATACTGAGGTATGATTTATATTTAGAGTTTTTCTTTCCACCTGTATCATTATATATTGAAAAATTTAAGTTTGGAGGAGGGAAGATAAAGATTAACTATTAGATGTCCTCTATTTAATTATTTTCAAAATTTATTTATATGATTTTATGTAGTGAATTTAATTCAGGTAACTATATTTTGTAGCTATTTAAATATTATGGTAGATTTAAAGAAATATTTTTGTAATGAAAATTAATTTTGTAACTTAAGATATTTAGTATAAGAGAATAAGATTATAGTTAACTATTTAAAGTAAAGGAAACTATATTTTGAAGTATTAAGAATCTGAAAATTCATTTGAGAAGAAAAGATTGGGACTCAATGATGTGAAAACTATGAAATATTTATAAGGTAAAGGAATGCTTTGAGTTTCAAATTTAGGGAAAGAAAAGTAAAGTTCAAAATCATTAAAGGCTACCCAGATATAGTAATCCTCACTTGAAAAAGGAAAAAGAAAGGATTGAAAACTATCCCTGAAAAGAAAAGAAAAATATATAGGATTGAATGCAATCCAAATGGAAAAGAGAAAAAAAAGAAAAAAAATTATGGAAGTGAGGAGAAGCTTGATGATATGCCTAATCAAAAATTGGCTTCACTGGACCGACCAAAAGGGAAAATCTAAATATATTCCTGAACTTATATTTATGGAATAGATCTTTTACTAGTAGAGACCTCATGAAGTTCCTATTTTTTAAATATTCTAAGTGACTTAATATTGCAACATATAGTCATTCTTGAAATGAATAGAAGACTAGAACTCTTAAACTTGATGACTAAATAATCTTGTGGCTACAGAGTTAATTCATTTAATTAATTTTTTCCTTAAAATCTCACTACGATATATTTATATTTATAGTTTTTCTTTTCACCCGTATTATTTCATATTTAAAAATGTAAGTTTGGAGGAGGGAAGAAAAATATTAACTGTTAGATGTCCTCTATTTCAATATTTTCAAAAATTATTTATATTNATGATGAAAATGCCTAAAATACTGAGGTATGATTTATATTTAGAGTTTTTCTTTCCACCTGTATCATTATATATTGAAAAATTTAAGTTTGGAGGAGGGAAGATAAAGATTAACTATTAGATGTCCTCTATTTAATTATTTTCAAAATTTATTTATATGATCTTATGTAGTGCATTTAATTTAGGTAACTATATTTTGTAGCTATTTAAATATTATGATTATTTTCAAAAATTATTTATATGATTTTATGTAGTGAATTTAATTCACGTAACTATATTTTGTAGCTATTTAAATATTATGGAAGATTTAAAGAAATATTTTTGTAATGAAAATTAATTTTGTAACTTAAGATATTTAGTATAAGAAGATAAGATTATAATTAACTATTTAAAGTAAGAAACTATATTTTGAAGTGTTAAGAATCTGAAAATTTATTTGAAACANGAAACTATATTTTGAAGTATTAAGAATCTAGAAATTCATTTGAGAAGAAAAGATTGGGGCTCAATAATGTAAAGCTATGAAAAATTTATAAGGTAAGGAAATGCTTTGAGTTTCAAATTTAGGGAAAGAAAGGTGATGTTCAAAATCATTAAAGGCTATCCAAATATAGTAATCCTCACTTGAAAAAGGAAAAAGAAAGGATTGACAAAAATCCCTGAAAAGAAAATAAAAATATATAGGATTGAAAGCAATCCAATTGAAAAAGAGAAAAAAAAAAAGAAAAAAAATATGGAAGTGAGGAGAAGCTTGAGGATATGCTTAATCAAAAATTGGCTTCACTAGATTTACCTAAAGGGAAAACCTAAATGCATTCCTAAACTTATATTTATGGATTAGATCTTTTACTAGTAGTGTTCTCATGAAGTTCCTATCATTTGAAAATTCTGACTTAATATTGCAACATATAGTCCTTCCTGAAATGAATAGAAAACTAGAACTCTTAAACTTGAAGACTAGATAATCTTGTAGCTACAGAGTTAATTTAATTACTTGAATTTTTTCTAAAAATCTCACCATGGTATTTATCTAAATCAAACTTATAGTATTTCTGAATTAAAACATTACTATAATAGATCATATCTTTTATGTAGTACTAAAATTACTTGAAGACAAGTAATAGTTAAGTTTGGGGGATTTTGATCAAATGAAAATATGTTGAGATTTTCATACCTATTTTATACTATTTTTTATGATATTGAACTTTAAAGAAAGGTATGTTTGATGTTTTGATGCAGGAATGATGGATTAGGGTAATTGGAGCAAAAAGATGTAAAAAGGAGAGAATTTGGAGCGAAAAGGACCAAAATGTGAAGATTTGAACTAGGGCGCCGACAGTGAGCCCAACGGTGCCGATGACGGACTTTTCCCGAGACTCCAGAATTAATTCACTTAGAAGGCGCACCGATGGCACTCTCGAGGCCACCGACGGTGAGCTTGGTGGTTATGTTCAACTAGGCATTGGATGAGGACGAATTTTGGAGGGGTGCTTAGGCAATTCTTGGGAAAGCTCATCCAGAACTTTAAAAGATGATTTTGGCCAAAAAATTAGAGAGGTCCTTGATGTTAGAAAGGACCCGAAGGTTAGAATGGTTTCATTAGTATTTGCTATAGAGTCCAAATTGTTAGGAATTCTTCTAGAGATTGTAAGAGTGGAGGGAAAGAGAGACATTTCTTCCTCCTTGACATTTCAAAGAGGAATTCTGTGTGCTGTAAAGAAAGGAAGAAATTCAGAGGAACTTCGATAAGTTTTTTTGGGGAGAAATTAAAGATAAGTTTATTTATTATTGTAGTTTGTATGACTTTCATTTTATATATGAATTCTGAGCTTTATTGTATTTTCCCTATGAGATCCGAGTAGTTTTCTCTGTCTTTCTCCCTATCTTGAGATTTGAGAAATGGTGATTTGAATTGGTTAAGCCATGAAAATGTTAAAAAAATTTTTATGATCTTTTCACTTCGATCTTAATTTACTTTCAATCTGGGCAATTGATTTATTAAAATATGTTGAGTTTTACAACTAAAGTGAAGATTACATCCAAGATTTATGGAGGTCAAAATAAAATATGTTGAGTTTTACAACTAAAGTGAAGATTACATCCAAGGTTCAGGGAGGTCAAAGCCCTTGGATGTTGGCTGCAGATNGTTGGGTGCAAATAAATAAGGAAATAATATTATCGGGCGTAGAATTGGAGATTTTAGAGTGACAAACTAACATCCCTAATTCGATCCTATCGTTTGGGTGCTGAAGTATAGATGTTAGCCCTTAGGCGAGGGGAACGTGGGAGCTCTAAAGTGCGAGCCAGTATACCCCCAGCCTAGCCGCATATTCAGTAAACAAGCGTAGGATTAGTCAATGTTCTTTATGCCTGGACAAAAGGGTAAAGAATATGTATGCTTCTATTTAGCATAATATAATTTGAACTAATTCACCTTATCCATTCACTATAATTTTTTGACAAGGAGAATGATGTTTTCTTATATATTGAATATCACATTTAAACTTTCATTAATACNTGCTAAAGTATAGATGTTAGCCCTCAGGTGAGGGGAATGTGGGAGCTCCGAAGTGAGAGCTGGTATCCTCCCTGCCTAGCCACAGATTTAGTAAACAAGCGTAGTATTAGTCAATGTTCTTTACACATGGACCAAAGAGTAAAGAATAGGTATGCTTCTATTTGGCACAATACAATTTGAACTGATTTACTTTATCCATTCACTATAATTTCTTGACAAGTAGAAGGATGCTTTCTTATATATTGAATATCACATTAAAACCCTCATAAGTATAATTAGTTATTTAATAGTTATTAAAATTACATATTTATTTTAATTGCTTATTAGTGACAGATAAGCAAATTGAATTCTATAGTTGTGATTAAAGTATTGCTTTTCTAAAATCTTAGTTCATAGTTCTAATATTACTCCCTGTGGGATCGATATCTAGGACTCCATTAGAGCCCTATATTACTTGAGTTATACGTATACTTGCATTGACAAGTGTCTTTACAATTATTGAATATTTTATACATCCATCTTTATCAAATCTATAATTGTTATTAAGTTTTGGTACATTTGCTGAGGAATTAATTTTTTTAGCATTAGTATTAAATACTTATATTTTTAAGTATATATAAAGTCACTGTCATCTCTTCAAGAATTATTCCATTAAAAAGTAGAGCATTGCCAAATTGAAATGAGTGCATATTCATCATAGCATCAAATTATGATTCCTACTCATCCAAAAAATGTCAATTCTCCAATTTTCAATCATCACTTTTCTCCTTGCCAATGGAAGTGTAAACAAAAAAAAGGTCTACATGAATTTCTAAACGACTTAATGGTTGGAACAAAAAGGACCATAATATTCTCTGTTCTTCTCTCTAATGCAATGATAAACATGTATTTTTTTATATTTTTTTGCTTCTCCTATCTTCTATAAATAAAAATGTTTTATGATATATACGAGGACTTTGGCTCCCTTCACTTGTAATAAAACAACTTTATGAAATAAAATGGGTCAAAGAACCTGGGAACACCCCATTTCCCTCCTGACTGCGAGAAGTCCTCCTCCTTTTCTTCTTCCTCTCTCTCTCACTTCTCTCTCTATCTCGATTACCTCTACTCAACCAATGATCTATTCGTTGGGCACAATCTACTAGAAAAATGTGGATCCAACATCTTTGATGGTGTGACAAGCGTGGATCATTCTAACAACTAGAAGACAAGCAACATCGAGAAAGTACAGGGGAACTAGTGATCCACCTTAAAATTACCTATTTTTAATGTGCATTTCATGTTCATTTTATACATATTTTTTATGTTATTGCACTTTAAAGGAAGTTATTTTGCATGTTTTTGGTTTCAAGAACAAGTTATGGAGTTTTAGCAAAAATGAAGCAAAAATGGTGCAATTTGGAGCCAAATTGAGCAAGGAAGAAAATTTTGACCTAACACATTTCGATATGTCTTGCTATGCTTAATCTCTCTTATATTTATCCTATGTTTTTGAATGAAATTACACTTTAAAGAAAGGTTAATTTTATGTTTATTTGGTAGATATATTAATTTGGAGTGAATTAGAGCTGAAATAAGGCGAAATGGAGTTGAAACGGGGCGCAACGAGGCAAAACGGTGAAGCTGGCCACATCAATATAACACCAGACATAGATAGTAAGCACTGATTCTAGTGCTATAGAATTCTAGACAGCTTTTGGACTATTTTTGGTCAATTCTAGGCCATTCTGGGACGTTATGGAAGCTTATGGACAACTTGCACACCCTTCGGAGTGATTAAATGAATCTAGACATTTGGAGTGGCCTTTGAAGGAAGAGATGTGTCTCTTGGAATGAAAAGATGTGTCCCTTAGATGAAGATATGTGTCTCTTAGAGAAAATAGTGGTTTTTGTTCTTTTTAAAAAGAGGGGCTTGGCGCCTCTCAAGACAAGTATTAGGAGAAGTAATTAGAGTGTGGTTTAGGAAGAATTTTAGAAGGATTTTAGAGAGAGTTTAGTGTGAGTCTATGGAGATGTAGATTTGTCCATTTTCTGGAGAGATTGGTGAGGGATTTTGAGAGAAATGGGTAAGGAAGTATGAGCGGCGCATGTATCAGCAGGAGACTTTGGTGGAGAGATTTTTCATCTTTCTTTCACAGGGAAAAAGCTAAGTATTGTGTTCTTCATTATCTTATAGTTGTTGTAAGCACTTTCTAGTGGATTTTTTTATTTAAACCAAGTTATCTGTGGTGTTTTATCCATGCTTCGTAAGAGTTTTTCTTTACTCTTTTCTTTTAATGTGAAGTAGTGTCACGTGTAAGAAAATGTTTTTCATGAGAGAATTATTTTTATTTTCATATGATGAGTAATATCTCATTTGCTTCATTGACAAAACTTAAGTGACAATGTGTTATGTTAAAATGTCTTGTATGTGAAACTAAGACTCGGGAGAGCAGCGATCTTGCAACCTAAGTGCACTCACATTGACTGGTTGGCTAGTAAAATAGTTTAAGCGACAATGCAATGTTGACCTCACTTTTGGATGAGGTCTAGTTTCCTCCTTAGTAGCCTAGGGTCTAGCTACAAGAATTTCTTGTTGACTATTCTTAGATAACTAATAAATGAACCCTCACCATTAGAAACTCTAAACTCTTCTTTCCTCAATTTGAAGTTCCACATATTGGTTCTAACATCTAACATTTAGTAGTTGGGGCCAATATGGGGAAGCTCAAGGAGAGTCCCCATAGGACTTTTTGGCCTTAGAGTAGACCCTCGGTGGTGTGTCCTTGGTCAATTTCACACACACACACACACACACACACACACTTGATGCCTCCCCACTTACATTCACAACCTCAGGCTTTAGTCAGATACGCTTAGTTCATCCCTTAACTTTTTGGGAAACTCATGTAGATGGTCCCCAAGGCCACTAACCCTAGGCTGGGGTTTAGCTGAGACCACTACATGAAGGACCCAAAGTAGGGAATTCTATTGGTCTATGGCTCAAGTAGGGTGGTTGTGTGGTTAGCAACCCTAATCTTATTAAAATACCTAATTTAGCATTTTGCCCCCAAAATCTACCCAAATTACCAAACTACCCTTGAAAACCCAATTTTGACCAAAATCCCAAAAATTACATGATAGACCCAACTTTGTTCAAAAATTATTTCAAACCATTTGAAACCACCCAAATTGCCTAAAACACCCCAAAATTATCAAAATTATCAAAATACCCCCTACTTTTGCCAAAATTACAAAATACCTCTGGTGACCCAAACTGCCCCTAAGCCTTTAAAATCATTTCAAATGTCCCCAAACCCAATTTGAACCACTCTATTTTGACCAAAAGCCCCAAAATGCCCTTAAAGGTTCAATTAGCCCAAATCACCCCCAATGTCCACAAAATTGATCCTAACATTCCACAATTGATTGAAATTAGCCTAAAATTGATTGAAATCAAATCCAAGTTCAATTGGACCCAATTTCAAACATAAATCATAAGCGCAATTCAAAATCCCCAATTTGACCTAAACTTATCCAATTGCTTCAATTCTGAATCTTAAATTCTTTAAAACACTTCCCCACATCAAATTGAAACCTCAATTGGCCTTGTTCAAGCCTCAATCTCACTCAAATTCAACTTGGACCAAAACCTCCAATTTTTTCCCAAACTCCATTTTCCACCAAATTGAACTTCATAACCCCAAAATTTCCACTCAATTGGTATACAAAGCTCTTCATAGCAATCTCTTGGACCAATATGAACCTCAATTGGGTCTAACCAAGACCATAGCCCAATCCAAACATAAGGCTAACCCAAATGCACAAAAGTTGGCCATGAGCCAAAATTCATCAAATTGAGCTTCCAAATCAACTCAAAATTGCTCAATTCTTTTTCTAAACTCTTTGTGACAATAATCTACACCATTTTAAAAAATAAAAAGAACTCAATGCCATGAATACCACAACCCAAACACAACTTCAAGCCAAAATGCCCAAAATTGAACCCATGCTCTAAAGTTAACAAAACCAAATCAAGTTGGTCAAGCAAATGCCACCACAGAGGATCTCTTCCCATATTTGTCTTAAACCAAGAAACACTTGCCATCAGACTTAACCATTAAGGTTTAATCATTGTTAACCTCCCTCTAGCTCCCCCGACTCCTCTGCCATCACCCTTAGCCCTGTTGGCCAGCCTAGTTGCCGGAAAACCCCAAAATTGAGAGGTACCTTATTTTAAATCAAGCTAATTTCACCCATTCAATCTGGCTCATTCCAATTGATTACTTCAAACTTTATCTCCTCCACCTAAGCATGAAAACTCACCCACTGGCTTGGCCAATTCAGCCCTAACTCCTCTTCTATTTAAACTCCCTTTTCTACTGCCAAGAAGAGAGATCACCATTTACCTTGGGAAGACTCCGTCCAACTACTTCCAGAGGCTCTTTAAGAACTTCTAAGCTCAAGCCCACCATTTTATCCCTTCTTAATTTTTCTGTGAGAGCTCAATTTTGAGTTCAAAATCCATGGGTTTTCTATCACTTGATGCAAACCTTTTGAAACTCCAAATTGACTCTTCCTTTAGCTTCCTTGAGCTAAACAAAGAAATTTGCCATCAAAACCCCCTGGTCCTGAGCACTCATACTTGGACCCCATACCAGTGCAAGGTGACATATCGAAGAGATTTGTCAGACTCCACTGAGTCTTCCACAAGCACCCAATTTACGCCTCACCTCTTGGGCAAAGGTATAGACCACTAACCCAAATTTCACCAATTGTGAAGAGAAGTTTGATTTCAAAGCATTGTGACCATATAGATGTGTTCATCTTGAGTAGATGAAGGTGCAAGAACAAACCCCATGTGATTTGGTTATGTATCGAGAGAGATCTTAGGGTTTGAAGTTGAACGGTTCACGGGTTCTGCCATTGGGGACGATGACCCACAGCCGTCTGATCAAGCGCATCTCAGATGGATGCTTGAGATTAAGCTAGATGAGGGAATAGAACATGAACCGCAAGACGTGAAAAACCTAAAATATATAGTGTTTTTTTACATATTTTAATGCCTATTTTTGAGATATTGCGCTTTAATGAAATGTATTTGCGTGTTTTTTATTCAGGTACAATCAAATGGATGAAAAATGCTAAAAAAAGTGATAAAGGGTCACATTTGGAGCAAAAATGAAGAAGGTGCAAAATTGAACTAGGGTGCCTAAGAACCCAAGACTGACGCCTAAGTGCGAAAGGCTCGCACCTAAGCGTACCCAAAGATTAAATGCCTGAAGTAGTTATTTGATGATTCATTGAATTTAGATGAATTTTTGAAGAGGTTTTTGAAGGAACCCTTGGTAAAAATGGGGAAATAGCCTATGGACAAAAAAATTCATTTAGTTGGCTTTTGAAAAGAAGCAACTTCTAGAAGATTCATTAAATAAAGACACATTTTGAAGAGACACTAATACACCTTTTGAATTTTTATTAAAAAAACTTAGATCATCAAAGCCAACCACCGAGAGGGCTAACCATCAGCCATTAGAGCCATCATTTATCCAAGTAACTGCCACCACCGCTGCTGGCCACTTTATTTTTATTTTGAGTGTTAGTTTGTATTTTGAGTGAGGGAAGAGAATTCTAAGGAACTTCAAGACATTTGGTTGAGATGATTTGAGATAAGTATTTATCTTTGTGATTACACTTGATTTTAATTTAGATTTCTTGTTTGTATGCATGATTTCTACTTTTAAACTCATGTGTGGTAGTGTTTTCTCCATGCATTCTGAGTAGTTTTATTTATCCTTTTTCTTAAATTTTGAAACTAGTGCCTAAGGCACCTGATTAGCAGCTGAGGCGCCATTTTCCAGAGAGCTGGCGCCTAAAGTACCAGAATCAGCGCCTGGAGCACTACGACGACTTAGGCAAATTAAAATGCTTCAAAAGGCAGGTTTTGGCAGTTTTTGGCAGGTTTCGTGCCTAATAACTTCCAAAAATTGATTCCTAAACCTATTTTAAGGGGAAAAGGAGGGAAGAGTCAACAATTTCCAAATTCAATGGTTTCCTGCTCTAAAGAATCCCTAGATATAGAATTTTCAACCTGAGGAAGTTTGTTATTTTCAATATGCAGAAATTATACAAAAAGTTCATGTGAATAAGAGGCTAATCATGGAAAGGGTATTTGTGAATCACGGATTCAACACTCCAAATACTCTAGTGGAAGAGATTATTACGTAGAGACATTGGGAGGTGCTTTGTTATACCACTGTCATCGTAATTGTCCCTGTGGTGAAAAATTTTTACGCCAATCTTCATGCAATCAACCAAGGAGTTGTCTACGTTTGAGTTAGGTGTGTACAATTCACACCTTTAAGAATAAACGACATGTTCATGATTGAAAGTGTCCCTATTTGCCACCATGCAAATTTTTCCCCTTTAAGAGTAAATATGAATGAACTCTATCGATTTCTTACTGTGAAGATGCAAATTAGTAGACCAAAGATAATGGGTATGTTAGTTTTTCTTCATCATTTTTGAATCCTACATCTAAGGCATGACTTTCTTTATTGCATCAAAATTACTTCCTACCATGAAAATAAATAAGGTGACTAAAGAGAGTGTTATTTTGAATTATTGTATTCAAACTTGAAAACCTATTGATATGGGTGTAATAATTGTGAAATTTTTTTTGGGTTTGATCGTCAATGGATCTACTACTGTACTATGACATCCATCTACAATCCTCCTACTATGAATTCAATCGCAAGTTCCATATGAAAGTTAGGAAAAAGTGCTTCTTCCTCGGATGCCTACGAACCTAGAATTTCATTGCAACTGCATACAAATGGGCAATGAGAATGATATGAATATACTGGATCATTCATCCCAAAATTCATCACCTATTCAACATTACTTCAGTTCAAATATACTTTTTAAAATGATCAAGAAGATAAATAAAGAGGTAGAGAACCTTACGGATTCAATTTAGAATGTTTTTGAAATGGTGGATCATCTGGATTGGAGGATGAAAGAAAATTTGGAACACACTAGACGTATTGAAGAAGGTTTGGTGCGTATGTTCAAGAAACATGTTTGGATCGAGGAAGATTTGATGATAAATTTCCTTATCAACCTTTTTAGAACTTGTACGTACACTGCCAATTCATGGGAGACATCCAAGAGGATGAGAGCGAAGAAGATGTTTGAATTTACTTAATGAACGAAATGCTTATTTACTACTGCTTAATTGTGTTATGGTGTTATGTTGGATTGCATTTAATTTCATTGTTGGACTTTATTTATGTCAATTGTTGGGTATTTTGATACTTTGTTTTGAGTGTTCAGATGTTTGGTTTGCTTTGGACACTGATTTAGATTTGTTGGCTTGAAAATTATCCATTTGTAATAGTGCAAATTTTATATATAAATGTGAGATTTGTTTTGATTGTGAAAGTTTTGTGTTAGAAATTTTTTAACTATGAGTGTAAGTATTTAATTAACTTAGTTAGAGGTTGAAGTAATGTGGTACGTAGCTGATTTCCACAGAAAAATGAAATCTGAAAACTTTTGGTGTTGGTGCATGAGGCGGTTGAGGCGCCAAATTCCTGAAAACACCAGGATGGGTTAAAAACCATGAAATACCCAGTAAAAGTCCATTTTTACTACTTGAATTATTTTTTACCTCTAAACCTCAACGTAGGGCTTGACATTGGGTGAATTTGAGAAGATTTCAAGGACTAAAGATCTTAGATTTCACCTTCTCTTGCTAAGAGTTTTACTTTAACTTAGAAATTTGTTATATTATCACCATGGATTTATCCTACATTATGGGAAATCCAAAATTTGGGAATTTGTTGAAGAATTTTAAATAAAACCCATTATGAAAAGTTTCTTACCAAATAATCTTACTTTTTGAGTTAGATTTTTATTTTGTAATTTATTTGGATTTCAATGAAAATTCCTATGACACCACGTATGGAAAAGGGAAAGCCTATAGGAGATTTAGATGCAAGGAAATTTGTCAATTATAAGGCACAACATAACAATAATACTAAAATGAGCTCGAGGAAATTGATTCAGGAGCGACCATAACCCAGGTGGCGAGATCAAGAGGTTGATAATCACTAAAAATTGGGAGAGATTATGTTACTTCACTGTAGTAGCTATTGTTCCAATAATCCCAGAGTTCTATGCTAACTTGCAATTTACTTTAGATGATCACATCTTCATGACTGATAAGCATGTTGTATTTTATAGAATGAGGGTCAATGCATTTTATCGATTGATAAATGAATTCCATTGTGAATATGCTGCATTCATGATGACCGACTGATCACTGGATGAAGTAATTTCCTTTCTGAATGATGGAAGGGGAGAATGGAAAAGTAAAAATAATAAATTAATTTCTCCATTTCCATGATGAATTTTCAATCAAAGGTATGCCATTACTTCATATCTGCAAAATTGCTTCCAATGAATTATCTGAGTAAAGTAACAAAGGAAAGAGCTTTGATAAATTTCTGCATTCAACAAATGAAGGCAGTAGATGTTGGATCTCTTATGGTACATAATGCTCAGAGTATAGCCAGAAGTGCTACAGCTAGTGGTTTGGATACCCGCCCTGATTTTCACTTTATATGAACAATCATGAGTAGAGTTTGATAGAAAGAAAGAAAAGCTGCAGCCACAAAAACCAATTGGTAACCACACCATCCAAAGATTTGAATCATTTACTAAATATAGGAGTGGAGGTAGTGATAAAACCTCAATGTCTGTTGCATTGCCATCTACTTCTAGCTCTGCTTCACTTGAGAACATCATGGAGCAGCTTATGATCCAACAAATTGATATTGTAAATTTGCAAAATAGGATTGGAGGGTTAGAAATATAATGATGAATGGTAGCAGAGAAGAGTTCAGTTTGATATAGCATATGAGAATACCATGATTAAATGTATAAGGGGTGATTGGAATGTGGAATTTGCAACTTTCCCAAGTTTAAATCCTTATGTGTTGGATCATGAAGAAGAAAAAGGAAGAAGAAGAAGAAGATGATGATGATGAAGAAAAGAAGGATGGTTGATGTTTTAGGAGTTTGTTATGTTTTTTTTTTATTTTGATTGTTTGAGTGTTTATTTTCCTTAAAAATGTTGTGATAGGAATTTTCATGTAATGTAGTATTGTGGACTTAACTACAATAGTAATTGTAGATTTTTAATTTTCTACATTTTTTAGTTATTTTCAGTTTATGTTTATGTCTTTAATTCTTAGCAAATCCCTTGGAATATATTGTGTTTCATTTATTTCTCTAAAGCCAGTATTTTTAAAAGTTAGCACCTACAATATACCAGAGCCCAGTTTCACATCTTCAAGATCCAGATTGTTTACTTTCACTTACAAAATTTTTGTACTGAACATTTTTAATTACATAAAAATATAAGTTTGAGGGAAAGAAAAATTCCTTTAAAAAAAACAAAGTAAACTAAATTTTAGTTGTCCTCAATTAACTATATTTTTAAAAATAATTTAACATGACCTTAGATATTAAGATTTAACTTTAAATGACTATATTTATGTTTGTAAATATTATGGAAAATTTAGGTAAAAGTTTGTTGACCTCTCTTTTGGTTGAGATCTAGTTTTCCTCTTTAGTAGCCTAGGGTATAGCCATAGGTCTTTCCTATTAACTATTCCTAGAAAACTAGAAAAAGAACCCTCACTATTAGAAACTCCAAACTCCTTACTCAACGAAGCTCTACATATTGGTCCTAACCTCTAGCACTTAGTAGGTGGGGTCACTATGAGGGAGCTCAAGGAGAGTTCCCATAAGACTGTTTGACCTTAGAATTGACCCTGGGTGTTGGTCTAGAGCTAAGGAACTCACTACAATCACCTCACTCACAATCACTCAGTACCCTAAACCCAAAATTTTCTTGACTTTGATCCCTTAATCCTTTGGGAGACTCAAGTAGATGGTCCCCTAAACCCACTGGACCTAGGCTATGGTTTAGCTAATACCAGTACATAGAGGGCCCAAATGAGGTTTCCATTCGTCCATGGCTTATTTATGGTGGTTAGCTCCCTAATTCTACCAAAGATACCCAACTTGGCCTTTTGCCTCTAAACTCCCCCAAATTAACTAAATACCCTTGAATCCCTAAGTTTGGCCAAAATTCATTTTTGTTGGATTCACAGATTTTTTAATAATTCTTTTAATTTCTCGATTGGATAATTCAGCTAAACTACTTGTCTGAGGATGATAAGCAGTAGCAATCCTATGATTTATATGATATTTCCTTAATAACTTCTCCATAATGGCATTTCTGAAATGACTTCCCTTATCAGTAATGATAACTCTCGGCATCACAAATCTACAAATATGTTTGTTTTCAAAAATTTTGCAACTCTTTGTGCATCACATCGAGGAAAAACAACAGCTTTTATCCATTGGGATACATAGTCCACTGCTAACAGAATATATAAATTTTTGAAATAAGGTATAAATGGTTCCAATGAAATCTAATCCCCAAACATCAAATGTTTCAACTTCTAGCATATAATTGAGGGGCATCTCATTTCTTCTAGAAATATTGCCTATTATTTGACATCTATCACAAGTTTTGATATAATCATCATCTCTAAAAATTATAGGCCAATAAAATCCAGATTGTAGAATTTTGTATGTTTTTATCAACACCAAAATGTCCCCCAAAATCAAAATTATGACATTTTTGGATAATTTCATAAGTTTCTTCTAATGGTACAGATCTTCGAATGATCAGATCCTTTCCTTTTTTATATAAATATGAGTCATCCCAAAAATAAGTCTTAGGTTCAGGATTAAATTTTCTCATTTGTTGGTATGTCATTCCATAGGGTTTAAGATCACTAACAATATAGTTCACAATGTCGGCATACCACAGAACACACCACTCATTTACAATGAACAATTTTTCATCAAGAAAATGTTCACTAATTTCTTTTTCAAAATAGAGTGATTTTTCTAATTCAAGCCTGTACAAATGATTAACAATTTGATTTTCCATCCTCTTCCGATCTACTATTTCAAAATCAAATTCTTGTAAAAGAGGAATCCATCTTATAAGTCTCGGTTTATTATCCTTATTTTTCATTAAGTACTTAATAGTAGAATGATCTGATGCCCTATACAATGAGTTCCAATCAAATATGATCTAAATTTATTAAAGACATATACCATTGTTAATAACTCTTTTTCAGTAGTTGTATAATTAATTTGAGTTTCATTAAGAGTTTTACTAGCATAGTAAATAACTTTGAAAATTTTATCATATCTTTGTCCTAAAATAGCTCCAATAGCATAATCACTTGCATCACACATAAGTTCATAAGATTTTTCCCAATTTAGTGAAACTATAATTAGTGCAATGATTATTTTTTATTTTAATAATTTAAAAGCTTTCAGGCATTCCTCATCAAAATTGAAAATTGTATCTTTCTCCAGTAAATGACATAAAGACTTAGCAATCTTTGAAAAGTCCTTAATATATCGCTTGCAGAATCCAGCATGTCCTAAAAAAATCTTGATTTCCCTTACATTTGTTGGATAAGGTAAATTAACGATCACTGAAATTTTAGCAAATTCTACTTTCATACCCATTTTCTGATATTTGATGACCTAATACAATTCCTCCTGCTACCATAAATTGGCATTTTTCCGAGTTAAGGACTAAATTTCTTTCTTCACAGCACTTAAGAACTTTAGATAACTATTCTAAACATGAGTCAAATGAAGTTCTAAAAACTAAGAAGTCATCTATAAAGACTTCAATCCCTTTTTCAATTAAATCACAAAAAAAATTGCCATCATACATCTTTGAAATGTAGCAAAGGCATTACATTAACCAAAGGGCATTCTTCTAAAAGTAAAAGTACCATAAGGACTAGTAAATGTTGTTTTCTCTTGATCCTTAGGAGATATTTGAATTTGGTGATAACCGGTATATCCATCCAAAAAATAAAAGTATTTGTGCCTAGCTAGTCTATCCAACATTTGATTTAGAAATGGTAGTGGAAAATGATCTTTCCTAGTGGCAAGATTTAATTTTCTAAGCATATTCACCACTCTGTAACTTGTCTAGTAGGTATTAACTCATTATGCTCATTCACAGTTACAGTTACTCCTCCTTTCTTATGAACACAGTGAATTGGACTAACCCATGCACTATCTGAAATAGGGTAGATAATTACAATATCTAAACACTTTAAAATTTCTTTCTTAACAACCTCTTTCATAAAAGGATTTAATCTCCTTTGTGGATCAGCCCGAGTTTTGCAGTTTTCTTTCAGATTAAATTTATGCATACAAATTGAAGGAATAGTTCCTTTAATATCAGTAATTGTCCATTTGAAGACTTTCTTAAAATTTTTCAGAATTTTCATCTACTTTTTCTTTTTCTTCCTTTGTTAACTTCGATGAAATTATAACAGGTAAAGTAGAGGAATCTCCTAAAAAGACATATTTTAAATGTTCAGAAAGTAATTTCAACTCAAGTTCTGGAGGTTTTTCAATAGATGGAAAAAATTCTTTGTCTATCGTGTCCAAAATTTCAAAACTTTCTTGAACATAACTTGAATCTTCCTTAAAATGATTTACACATTGATCTAATTCCTCTTCTTACTAGTGTCCCAAATCTTTTTCTTTAGATTTTTCTTCTTAAGTAGTCTTGAAATGGCATTTGCTCGATATTTTGTAACATACATTCTATAGCATTCATCATCTTTACCTTTTTTAGGGTATTTCATTGATTTTAAAATGTTAAAAGTAACAGTTTCATCATTGACGAGCATTGTTAATTCCCTTTTCTTCACATCTATCATTGCTCTTCCTGTGGCTAAGAAATGTCTCCCCATAATGATAGGTATCTCTTTATTTTCCGTCATATCTAGCAAAATGAAATCAACAGGAAAGATAAATTGATCCACTTTCACTAGGACATCATCTATAACTCCTTTAGGATAGGTTATTGAATGATCTGCTAACTGCAAAGTTACAATAGTAGGGGTTATTTCTCCTAATCCCAATATTTTAAATCTTGATAATGGCATAAGGTTAACGATTGCACCTAAATCACATAAAGCTTTAACATAAAATGTGTCTCCTATTGCACATGGAATTATAAAACTATCAGGATCTTTAAGCTTTTCAAGAAGTTTCTTCTGAATTATAACACTGCACTCCTCACTAAGTGCAACAATCTCATTATCTTTAAACTTCATTTTTTTGTTGAGAATATCCTTAATAAAATTTACATAGCTTGACATTTGTTCTGAGGCTTCAGCAAAAGGAATATTGATTGTAAGCTTCTTAAATATTTCTAGAAATTTTGAAAATTGCTTATCCAACTTCTATTGTCGAAGTCTCTGAGGAAATGGAGGTGGTGGTTTTTCTAAATCAATTTTTGATGAAGAAACAGGTCTTTCAGAATCTTTCGGAGCATCCTCTTTTGATTCTTTAATTTCTTCTCTCTCTACTTCAATCTCTTTTTGAACCCTACCTTGCAACTCTCTTCCGCTTCTAAGTTGTACGGCTTTAACTTGCCCTTTATTCTGGTCTTTTGGATTTGATTCAGTATTACTAGGAAGTGTTCCTAGGGATCTATTACTTAATGAACTTACAATTTGCATTTCTAATTGTAGCTCCTTGACTTTGTAACTGATTACCCATTTGTAACACCACTTCTTCTACAGATAACTTGTTATCCTTAAATTGTGTATTACTGTTGAAACCTGGAGGATAAGTAGATCTAAAGTTATTATTCCCTTAATTGTTCCAGTTTCCCAATGGGTTTACTTGGTTGTTCCCCCATTGCTGATTATTACCACCCGAATCGTTATTCCAATTAAAGTTGGAATGGTTCTTCCAACCTGGGTTATAACATTTGAATATGGGTTATTTTGCTTATTATTTATGGTATTCAAAGTCTCTAATGATGCTTGAGATTATACCATTTGGCCTAATGAATTCTCTTCAATCATGGAAATTGGTTGAGAAAAATTCATTCCAAATTGGTCTAACTCCCTTGCAATTGTAGCAACTTGATTTGCTAACATAGCAAATGCTTCTGTTTCATGAATATTGACTACTTTCTTTGGATTCACCCTCTCAAAAGGCCATTGAAAATTATTGGTAGCCATATCTTCAATTAAAGCATAAGTGTTATGAAATGGTTTTGACATCAATGAACCACCAACAACAGCATCGATAATAGATCCAAGAGAACCAATTAATCCATTATAAAAGGTTGAATTATTAACCAATCTGGTATAGCATGGTGTGGACACTTTCTTAAGAGTTTTTTTAATCGTTCCCATGCTTCATAAATAGATTCTCCTTCAAACTGATTAAAAGATGTAATATCATTTCTAAGCTTTGCAGTTTTTTATGGTGGAAAATTTTTAGTAAGGAATTTTTATGCTAAATTCCCCCAAGTTCTGATAAATCCAGGTGCTAACAAATTCAACCACATGTTAGCTTTATCCCTCAGTGAGAAAGGAAATAACCTAAGTCTTATGGCATCATCTGAAACACCATCGTATTTATATGTAGCACATAGTTCTAGAAAATTGGTAAGATGTAAATTTCGATCTTCAGTTGGTGATCCACCAAACTGATTATTTGATATAATTTGGATAATAGCAGGTTTAAGCTCAAATGAATTAGCCACTACAGTAGGTTTTTGAATACTACAATGAAGTTCATCTACAGTAGGGTTGGCATAATCTCTTAAAGGTCTAAACTCTTGATAAATTTCAGCATTTTGATTATTTTGGTTTTCCATTTCTGTAATTCTTTGAATTTTTCAACATTTTTAATTCTTTTGGTTTTTTTAATTTTTCTAATAGTTCTTTCTAATTCAAAATCGTAGGGCAATAGTCCTTCAGAACTTGAACTACGCATACACTAACATAAAATAAAATAAAACATACAAAATAAGATACAATATTTAAAGTTTAAATAAGGCTTTCTAAAAATAGAAATTAACTTAGTTTTCATCCCCGAAAATAACTTAAAAAATTTGATCAATAGACACTTAATGCTTATGCGTAGTATAGCAATAGTTGTGATGATATTTTTCACTTATATTTTCTTATTTTGCAACAAAACAAAAAAACTTGATCCTGAAGAAAAATAAGAATTTAACTTTTTTTATTTATATATATTTATATTGGGATACTACGCAAGTATGCGTATCACTATCAGGTAATATAAGACTTTTTGATTAAGACTTAAATATCGAACCCAGAGGAAAGATTATGCATTATGCACTTTTTAGAAAGTTTTTTTATTTTTTTAAAAAGATAATTACTTAATTTAAAAATGATTTTTGTAGGAATTTAAAATTAAAATATTTTTTGGTACTTTTCATATTTTAATGAAACAGTAAAAATATAACTAAAGTTTTTGTAGAAGAAAAGTACTTAATATGAAAATATCTTTCTTCTTATCATGAATCATTAATAAGTACATAAATTCTGTTGTTGTTGTATGCAAATTATGTTTTGCGAAATAGGAGCAATAATATTCTTTACCCTTATTAGAGATGCTATAAAGAACATTGACTAATTTAAAGTTTGAATAGTTTTTAAGTCCGTCTAGGTAGGGAAGATACCACCTCTCACTCTAGAGTTCTCTCGATTCTCTCCACCTAGAGGCTAACATTCTTGTATCAGAACATAAAATAATAAACCAAGTTGGGGGTTTTAACCTATCACTTTAAAGTCCTCTAACACTACACCCATCAATGAATATTTCCTTATTTATTTGCACTCAATCAAATGAACTACATTCTCATTCATACAACCTCATGTGATCCTTTCCAATTGTTGACTGAGACAATACCAGCTCGGTTCTTATAGGTTCTCACAACAAATTTTAACATCTGGATTGGCCAAATCAAGAAGTAAATGAAGTGCATGGATTAAAATCATCATAACTTATTCCAACATTAAAGATCAATACTCTCCACAACTTCCATCCAAAACTTAATTACTTATCATTTTAAGAAGAAAGATAAAGAAAACTACTCAGAATCCATGGAGAAAACAAAACCACACTTTAGTTTAAAAGAAGAAATCATTGTCAAACCAACAACAAGTCTAAATTAAAGTCAAAAGTAGTCTAGAACAAAAAGATAAGAACTTATCTGAAGTCCTCCACCAAACTCTTGAAGTTTCTTTGAATCTCTTCTGTTTTACAATCGCTCAAAACAAAATAACAAAAAGGATAAAGTAAATAAAAAGTTGTTCCTGAAAATCTCACCGAACTAACTCCCCAGAAAAGAACTTTCAAAACTTATCAATATTTTCAAGACTCTTTTCTAAGTCCTCTCTTCTTTCTTTCATATTTTTCCAAGAGGAGCCTTGGGATCTCTTCAAAAATGTGTCTTGATTTGATGTATTTTCCTAAGAGACACATCCTTTTGTGATAATTTTCATCCATGGTGGTTATAACCACCTATTAAGTCAATGGGTGCCTCAAAAACCTCTTCAAAATTTGTGAAAACCAATTTTAATCATCTAGTAACTGCCACTGACGCTTAAGTGTGTCATCTTAGAGCTTAGGCGCAACCTTCTCTATTTAACTGGATTTTAAGCACTAGATCTAGCGCTTAGGCGCCAAAACTCTTTTACACAATTTTTCACTTTTTTACTCCAAATTTAATCCATTTTCACTTATTTAAGCATTTTTTCCATTTTTACTTATATCTGCAAGAAAAACACAAAAAAACCTGCCATTAAAGCGCAATATCTCAATAATAGATATAAAAATATGTCTAAAAACACTACATAATTTAGGTGTGTCAAGCGGCAAGTATAAACCTATGTCCTTTGGAAGATGGAGGGTCTATCGGTCCTATTATGTCTGTGCTCCAACACTCGAACGACCACGAAACAACGGTTGGGTGTAGCACATTCGGAGGTTGGTGCAAGACCACCCAATGCACTTGGCACTGGTGACATCTTCTGGCTATATCCATGCAGTTGGATATCATTGCTTACCAATAATATCTGAGTCTTTTGATTTTCATTTTTATCTTCGATCCCGATTGGTGAGTGCCACACAATCCGACATGTACTTCTTTGGTGACATTTTGTGCCTCGCCTTTGCTTAGGCATCGTAGCCACATCTGGTCGAACGATCTTCTGCAGAGGACATCACCAACCAAGTTGTATGACATAGCCCTTTTTGTAATGTGATGTGCCTTAGACTTGTCTTCTAGGAGCTTTCCAGTATGCAAATATTCTATTAATGACTTGCTGCAATCTTCATTGATATCCACAATTGTAATCGTTGTTCCTTCTTTTCTAAGCTTGTGTAGATTGTCGAGGTTGATTGGAGACAGAACTTGTCTTCCTTGTACTGAGATTTCAATTGAATCATCCGGGGGACACGCTAATACTTTAACAAGTTTTGCTGGAGCGTCAGCATGGGCATTATCTCCCCGAAGAATCCAGTAGAAAGTCATGTTGGAGATTTGATCCAGTAGCTTCATCGCGTATCAGTGATATTCTGCTAACCATAGTTTAAGAATTTTGTATTGTTCGGTGACTTGTTGGATGACTAGTTGTGAGTCACCATATATGACAATATCCGTTATATCCATTGAGATTGCCAACTCCAATCCGATTATTAAGGCTTCATATTATGCGTCATTGTTGGTGCACGACTCTGTCAGGTGGTATGAGAACCACAAAATACCCTTATATAGCGTCAAAAAGATCAAACCGATCCCTGCTTTAGATGTTATGACTATGTCTGATCCTTTGTATTTTCAGGCTGATGAAGCACCGTCAAAGTACATTTCCCAACGTTGCGCATTGGAGAATTCCATTTGTAACACTTGCTCATCTGGGAGTTTGTCGTTGAGAGGGGACCCAGCTGGCAGTGGGTGCGCAACAAGAAAGTCTGCTAGAATTTATCCCTTGATAGCACGGAGGGGAACAAAAGTTATATCAAATTGCAACAAAATTATCGACCATCTTGTTAGACATTTGAAGAGTGTTGGTCGGGTCATCAAATATTGCAATGGATTAACTTTTGAAATTAGGGTAATCTTATGAGAAAACATGTAATGTCTAAGCTTTTAGGCAGCCAAAATTAACGCCAAACAATGCTTCTCAATAGGCAGATACCTTACTTCAGTCGGTATTAGACGAAGACTCAAGTAGTAGAGTGTGTTTTCTTTACCCTCGTCATTGACTTGGGCTAAAAGGGCTCCAAGAGAGTCATCTAGGGTCGCGGTATAAAGTATCAAAGGTTTCCTACCAAAATATGAGGTGTTATTAAATATTATTTAACGTCCTCAAAGGCCCGTTGACATTTCTCTTCCCAAATAAATTTGGGGTCATTTTTAATTAATGCTTAAAATGGCTGACACCTACCTGAGAGATTAGAAATAATCTGTCTCAGATATGCCAACTTTCCCTAGAAGGAACATAGTTGTTTTAAGGTTTTGGGAGGAGGCATTTCCAAGATAACTTTAATCTTATCTGGATCAATCTTGATTCCCCGATGACGGACAATGAATCCTAGAAACTTTCTAGAGGTAACACCAAATGCGCACTTTAAGGGATTCATTTTATGGTCATATCGTCGTAACCATTTGAATACGATCATCAAATCACACAAATGGTCTATTTTTTATTTGATTTTGATGACCAAATCATCCACGTAACATTCTATTTGATTGTGAATGAGATCGTCAAAAATGTTTGTCATTGCACTTTGATATGTTGCTCCAGCGTTCTTCAAACCAAACAACATCACTGTGTAGCAAAAAATTCTGATTGGTGTTCTGAAAGCTGTGAGGGTTGCATCCTCGAGAACCATCTTGATTTGGTTGTATCCCGATGATCCGTCCATGAAAGAGAAGATTTCTTGTGTAGAAGAGGTATACACCATCATTTCTGGTACTGGTAGTGGAAACTTGTCTTTTCGACATGCTTTGTTTAGATCTATGAAGTCGACACAAACATGGATTTGGCCATTTTTCTTCTTGACAGGTACAATATTGGCTAACCATGTGGGGGTATTGCTCTTCTTTTACAAAGGTAGCATCTATTAATTTCTTCACCTCGACAATGACTTGTTGCTCTATTTCGAGGTAAATTCTCTTGGATCTTGTTTTACTGAGGTTATATTTTTATCTACCCCGAGTTTATGAACTACAAATTTTACAGACAGTCATGACATTTCATCATAACTCCATGCGAAGCAATCTTTGAACTCTGTTAATAATTTGATCAGTTGTAAAGATTCTTCATCGTTGAGTAGAGAACTTATAAATGTAGGTCGGGAATGTTCTCCAGTCCTAAGGTTGATTTCTTTTCACTCATCAACCGTTGATTTAATTTCCTCCTCAAATTTTGGCAGAATATCTTTTATTAGTTGATCAGTAGAGTCATCCTCTATATCAAGGCAATCCTCTCCTGATTCACTAGTAACAACCATGCAAAATTTTGAATCATTGATTGGTCTGATTGTACCAAATCCGAGACCCTCTTTTGAGTTGAGAGTTCAAATTTTAACACTCCAAAAATTTTTAACAAGTTGTAATTTATCTCATGGCATTTATTTTGGTAAGTGTCCTTGTTGAATTAACTTTCGTACGTAAGGCGAAAATAACCAAAAGATAATTCCATTAATTCATTAGGATCATCATCCAAAGTTACATGATTTTCAATATTAGTAGAGGTAGAAGCATGGTAAAATTTGGTCACCTTTGAACCAACACTATAGACTTCCTTGACCTCTAAACTCTCAACCTTTTGAGGGAGGATCAGAGCAAGGGTCATAGTATTCACATAGTGGTTTATCTGATCATACATCGTCTCATATTCGCTTTTCTCTGCATCTTCTAAAGATTTCTCGTACTAAGGTTTCTTCTATTTTGTCATAATTATTTAGTCTTCAAAACTATGTTCATCACCGATGTTGATTGTTGGCCTAGTCCGTTCAATGATTAAGTTGGTTCTTGCTCATCCACATTCTCGGCCTCGACCTTGGGTGCGTGAACTAAAAGAACCTCCACCAACTTGTTGTAAGAGAGTAGTGGAAGATTGCTGAAACAAAGTTGAATGGCCCTGCCATTGTACCTCTTCTGGATCTTTACTTTTGTTTGTTGCAATTTCACGAGAAAAGACAGTTTTCTTCGGAGGCACGTAGTAGGCAGCATCTTCATGAATGCCAACCTGAGGAACTGAAATCGGTTGTAGATCTCCTTTGATGCAGTGTTCTTGTCCTTCCTTATAGTACTTGATGCACTGGTGTAGAGATGATGGAACCATGTTGTGTTCATGAATCCATGGTCGACCAAGTAGAGCGTTGAAAGAGGTTTTGGCGTCAATGATATGAAATCTAGCTATTGTTGCTAGTTCTTCAACCTTCATAAACAATGTAATGGATCCAAGGGCTCTTTCTCCCTTTTGGTTAAATCCTCTTAGTATCATTTTATCGGTCGTAAGCTCTTGAGCTTCGATGTCCAAATAAGCCAATGTCCATAAACTCATCATGTTGAGAGATGCTCAAGGATCTCCTAAAACTTTGGACAACACAAATCTGCCGATGGTAATGGAGATGTAGAGTGGTTGGTGGTGGTCGGCGGTACCGAGCAGCAAATCTTCATCGGTGAAGGTCACCCCAGACTGTTCTTTCAACGTGCAAACTTCATCTGAGGATGTGCTGGCCAACTGAGCTAAGAAAATCTCTAGGTCGAACAATGTTGTAACCAGAGACTCTCATTTATTTTGATAAGATCAGAGCGTCATAAATGCTTAATTGGGCCGACAACTTCCTAAGATGAGCTAGCATGTTGTAATCCACTTTTTGTGGTCCTCCAATTTTCTCTTGGTTATGTGTTTATTCCACTGGTGGAGGTGGAGGTAGTTCTTCTCGAGTTACTGTTTGTTTTCCTTTATCCACTAGAGCTGTTCTTGGGGGTAACACTTTTTCCGCTCCTCAAGTTTAATTCTAAAATTTCTTCTTCTTGAGGTAACTTTGTTGAATTTTTTAATGTTTCCTCTTTATTGGAATAATCTAAGTTGATGCCAAGAGATGTGCTCCACTGCTAGAGGATTGGCTCCTCAATTCCGGTGCTATCGTAGTTGTTATCGTTGATGTCTTCTTTGGTATTGTTAATGAGTTTGTCAGACTCAAGTATGGTTTGAGGATCATTTCAAGAATCAAGATAGAAGTTAGATTGGGCATAATCAATTACATCATCTTAAAACTTAGCCGAAGTCATGATCATTATATTCATAAGACCCCGGAGCAGCAAAAGGACATTCACACAAAGTCTTGGGTTTGAAGATTTTCTTCCCCAAATCCGAGATAACCAATTTAGTAGAGGCAGCCCCTATCCTAACCTCCATGCTATCAATCTTTGTGGCAGTGTTCTTCTTCTCCTTTGTCTTTGATGATGTTGGATCTTGTGGTGAAATCTTCATCTCAGGCTTGACAGGCTGAAGACTCTAACGGAAGTTTGTTTTGATGCAATCTGGATTTTGTTCAATATTTTCTTAGATGATTTGCTCCAGACCGCACTCCATCCATCTTTTTCAGTGTATGGGGAAGATTTTCTTGATGAATTCTTGATTTGATTTAGGACCCTCTTATGTTTGTCCATGGTCATACTCCATCCATCTTCTCCAATATATGGATCATATGGATCAATCAAAGAGTGTGGTTTGATAGAAATCATACTTATAGAACCTTTTTCAGGTTCTCTTAAATATTCTTTCGGAATCCTACCCTTGGATTGGGTTAATGCCTCCCGAACTTGCTCGACCATTTTCTTGAATTCCTTCTCTGGCATGGCGCCCGATGGAGAATCCTTCTTTTGTTGTTCATCTCTATTTGCTGAGGCAACTTCCCTTCATTCATTTGTAATGTGTATTATCTCTAGTTGGTTGATATCTGGAGATGTTAGTTACGGTGCTTGTGATTACCGTTGAAGGTTGGCCATGGCGGTCATCGCTGCGACCATCTCTTCTATCCTTTTCTCTAAGTGACTGACTTGTTCATCTTTTATGAGGATAGATTTGCGCAGCTCATCTTCGACATTCTCTTTGACGAGAGGTTGAGCCTCATACGCAGGTGTAGCGGCTCTGGTTCCAATGACATGGACATCCATGAAATCTTCTTTAATGTAGTCATTATAGTCAAAATATTCATCATTGTTATCGATGGAAACTTCGTGCTCTCGAGCCAACTCGAAAATGTCAGCCCTAAGAATTTCAAATTTTTCTTCGATCATTGATTCTTTGATTGTTTTAAGATCTGGACGACCCTGTTGGACCTCCTCTTCTTGTCTTCCATTTCACTGACAATCGCTACAACGATGTCAGATACTTCGGACCCTGACTTCATTCCATGATCTTGCCCTGTGGGCTCACTGGACTGTATTGGTACAATGACCTTGGGTATCCACACCCTTTTTATTTGACGATGATGTCTTAGGACAGAGTATCCTACTAGAAACATCGGGATGTCGAGGAGAAGTATGCTCCCCATGATGCAGACCAACTACAGTGCCGGACAATTTCTTCATCTTTCCTTCAGAATTTTAGGAATGTCTTTGAAGTGGGTGATCAGTAGGATTATAAGACCCAGGCTTGACTTAACCAATCTATAGCCTGTGGTCCTGGTAGCGGTAGAATTTGTGGTGACTATAGCAGTGTCGACTCTGCTCCCCAAGGGGAACTAGACGGGAACACGAGCAGGTAGATTTTTAGTCAACCTTCAAGGTTGTTTGGCAGACTTGACGTCCTTTAAAATTTCTTTCTTCAAACGAGGGGAAATTGCATGTCCAACTCGTTGAAGTAGTTCACTCACTGAACAGCCTTCTTTGGCAGCTAGCCCTTAAAAAATTGAACTTACTCGGGTGATAGGAGTAGAGTTCTTTCTCTCCACACCCTGTTTATGAAGTGATGGTAATGCAACGGCAATCCTCTAGATACTTTCGTACTTGTTGGTATCCATCAAAGGATGGAATCTACTTCCCTGCAAAAGTGGATATACTTCTGGTAATTCTAACTCCTCTTGGTGAGTCTTTTCCTTGATAGGTATTTCCTCATGAGTCTAGGCTTTAATGGCCATCTGAACTCTCCTGCTACAGTTTCTTCTTTGAGTTCAGGTTAGTGGTGTAGTCTTTGAACCTAACCTGATTTTTAACACTGATGGCGGGACAGCTAGTCCATTAGTCGGATCTTCAATTATCATTACTTCTATCCCCTTAGCAGCAGCGAGGTCAGCAGGCTTGGTGGGTGTCATGACTGCAGTAGTCTTAAATTTCTTGTAGGAAGGGAAGTCCTGAAGACAGTTTAGGTTGAACTCAACAGAAACCTCCTGAATTTCTGGAGCAGTGACTTTCATTACGACGAACAAAGCCTTCCTGAGGATAACCTCGAGGTCTTCAAATCCAACACCGAACTTGATGGTGGGAGCAACGTTGCGAGCTTTATGGCTTGTTGGCAAGTTACAGGAAAAGGTCAGCATTGGGTAGACCATTATAACAGCTTTAAAATAGAAAGTTTTGGGGTTAGCTATATGGCCAAAATCTTGTAAGCTTTAGTGCAAACACTGAAAATTTATAGAGGTTGGTCTGTAGACCGTGTAAATTTTAGTTTGAGGGGATTTTAAAACATTTAGTAAAAAGATAATCTAAAAGTAGAAAAAATTAACTAATCTTGAAATGCGCATAACACAACATAATTTGATTAAATTTGCAAAATAACAAATCAGATTTGGAAGGGAGATGTGAAGTGTTTAAGACCTAGTGCAGGACCCATTTAACAATTCATAATGCCCAAGTGGAACCATACCACCAACACACCTATTGTGGTCCGACCCCTCATGAAGATTTAAAGCGTCCTTAATGACCTCCTGAACCCCTCTATTCCAAGGTGATTGAACAGACAATCCTGAAGTCTAAAGAGTTGGTCATACTTTCCCAAGATAGAAATGGGTAAATTATGTCAACAGAAGAAGAGTAAACTGTTCCAAGAGAGAAATGTACACATTTCCAATATATGAAGATAGTACTTTCTTGATTTAAATGGAAAAACAAACTTTTCCGCAGCGGAGTCGCTAGAAGCTGTCGGTACTATTTTTTTGGTTTAGGGAGTTACCCGTAAGAAGCTGTCGGTCACCGGAATCAAAATCCCGTCACCCGCTTTGGAAGGACGTTTAAGGTTAGAAAAATATGAAATCAAACTGACCTCATATTTTTTGTAGTTTAAACGAAAGGGCACTATACCTCAAATCTTGTACCTATCCCGAAGGATAAACACAAGACTTGAGGATGAGGCTTGGTCAAATAAACTTAGAAATATATGACACCCGTTTGGTCCGTGAAACTCTTATTTACTGATAAATTCTCTTATTTAATATGAATAATTAAATAGGGTTTATATGAAGCTGGGTTCGAAAAAGTTTCCTATAAGGGCAAGCCCCTATAGTTAATTACATCTCAAATCCTGTATCAATTTGGGGAAGAACCTTAGTGACTTCCCAAGCTATCCTATTATTTGGTTTCAGTTTTGAGGAGAAATTAATTTGAGTGTTTCATCCTACTAATTTTAATTGTTAGGGCTTACATTTGTGTGAAACGATCACACAAATTTCCTGGAAGATATGAGGGTTTAGGTCGCGACGAACGACAACCTCGGAATCCTAAGACGAGTTAGGGCTTAGAATGCACAACATGATTATGTGAAGGCCTAAAGATAAGGTGAGGATTTATGTTGCACTAGGAAAACAACCTCGAAGTCCAATGGCTTGGTTGTTTAATTCTATGGAAGAAATGGTTAGCTGGGGAAGACAGGTTTTGCTGTTGAAGATGGTCATGCTGCCCACCGTGCTAGCCCCAAGCTCCTTATCGTGATGAGTTTAAGTTTTCTAAGGTGTCAAGTTATGATATTAAATCAGACGGCCCTATGGTTGAAGTTTTTTCAAATGTTATGGGGGATGTTAAAGTTGATTTGAGTGACACCGGTTAGGATCCTAAGGTTCCCTCGTTTCGGCACATTTTATTGGATTCACTTAGTCCAAATGAATTTACTAAACTCAACTTAATGAGTTCCATAATTTCATTTAGACCTTGGGAAGCCTCGTTACACTTAGTCCAAATGAATTTACTAAACTCAACTTAATGAGTTCCATAATTTCATTTAGACCGACTTTAGTCCAAATGAATTTACTAAACTCAACTTAATGAGTTCCATAATTTCATTTAGACCATAGCTTAGTCCAAATGAACTTACTAAACTCAACTTAATGAGTTCCATAATTTCATTTAGATCGTGGGAAAAGACACCGGTCAAGATCCCACGGTTTCATCGTCCCGGCACCACTATTTTCTATTGGAATCACTATGTCCAAATGAATTTACTAAACTCAACTTAATGAGTTCCATAATTTTATTTAGACCGTGGGAAGTCTCGTTAGCTACCGTAGGTTACCTCCTCCAAGAAATTCCCGATCATCCGATAGAGATATCTTAATTTAGTTGTAGTTGTAGTTTCGTGTGATGTTTGTGATTAAATTTTGAGTTGTTTTATATTTTGAATACTGTGGCGGTAAATTTTATCTTGATTGATTTTAGTTTTGATTTTGGTTTTGGTTTTGTGGCTATCCTGATAGTTTTGGTTTTCATGTGTGGTAACATCGTTTTTTAGCATGCAAGTTTCAATTTTGTTTATACAAGAAGGTAAGTAAGCATAATGTGGAAAGCTTAAGAGAAGACAATGTTGTAAACTATAAAAGCGTACCTGGCGAGTATTCTCATTCCACCACCTGAAACTCAAAATGCATGTAGAGGCATTTTTTATGATGCAGGAAAGTAAAGTTTTGGTGACCTACCTAACCCTAGGTCATATCTTGGTGGGCTCTTATTAGTTTGGTTAAGGATGATTTTTGTTAAGCAAAACATATTAGTTTAATAGACCTCCGAGGTATCCAACAGATCTGGAGAGAGAAACAGGTCCATGCCTCCTTCTCACCGCCAGGTGAAAACTCTTGAGCTCATTTAAACTTATTATATTGCTTAATAACTCTTGAGCTCATTTAGGTTTGATTCATTTTTAAAGGTCATTTGAACATCAAATAGGGGTATTAAATTAGTGAGTTATTAACACCTAAAATTATACCCCTAAGTCTATGATCATTTATTTCACTAGACTTCCAAATTTTAATAATTTAAGGAAATTACAAATTTATCCTTTAATTAACAAAAGTGAGGTTGGTTTCTACCAATTAACCCCCTTATGTTTAAATCATTAAAATATATTAATTAGGATCAAAAGTTACCCATTTCCCTTTCTGGAATTAAACCTAAATGTTAATTAAGGCTAAATTTCTGAAATTACACTTTTTCCCCTAAGGCTCTATTATTTCATAATTTATTAAATTTATTTCAAATGACTTTAAAATTTCTATATTACCTTACACATGGGTCAATTAAGACATCATAGGAGAAAATATGATTTTTCAAAATTTAATTTAATTTACATGATTATTTTTATGCAAAAATAGGATTTTTCAAAGAAAATTCCATAACTTGACCAAGGCAAAGCCTAGTACCTTGAAATTTTTATTGGAGGTAGAATTTGAACATAAAGTATTGGGAACAAGTTTCTTGATTTTTTGAATTATATTTGAATTTTAAGAAATATTTTAATTTCTAAAGTATTTATTAATTATAAAATATTTTAATGGTGAAAAGTTAAGTTTTATATTTTTATTAAAGTACTCTGAGGAAAAAAAGCCTAGAGAAGAAAATTTCATATTTTTCTGATTTTTTTTGAATTATTGGAATTATTTTAGTGAAAATCCATTTTTAGCCTTTTAAAAATTATTTTATGATTCAAAATGGAATATCTTTACTTAGAAAATTAGAAAAATTATTCTAATTATTATTAAGTGCTTAGGAAATAATTTAAAATATTTTCATGAATTTTGTTATTTTTGTTATTTTTATCATTTTTTAATTATTTTAGTATTTAAAAATAGGCTAAAAATGAGGTTTTTATTTTAATCATAATTTTATTTTTAGAAAATCCCTCTAACCACAGAGAACTCTTAAAACTCATTTTTATGATTTTTTGAGTTATATTTTAATTGTTAAAAATTATTTTATTGTTAAAAATGATATTTAATTTAGAAAATCAATTTGAGTTATCAAATGAACTCCAAATTGTTTGAAATTTTTATGGGGAGTTCTCTGAACTTTGAATCTTAGTAGTGATTAAAAATCAAGTCATTTATATGTTTATCTTATCCAAAATTAATTTTCTTTGTATTTTAGGGTTGGTGGAAATTAAGTGCATTCTTTATGACTTAACCCATGAAATATTTTCCAAAGGGTTCTCTAGTCATGGAAAACTTTCAAAATTTTCTGGGATTTTTCCAAGTAACATGCTAATTATTATGATTAATTTATGCAAATAATAGAGATAAACTTGAAAAATATGGATCTCTATCTAGACAGAGATCTCCTATGACTTTGGTAAAATGAGGGAATGTTTCCTAAGACAGAGGCAACAACATGCTAAAATTTTAAGTCGTGGCGAAGTGTCTACATACATGGAGAATCAAAAGACTCAAAACCATATTTAATTAATTAAAAATAAAACATGCATCAAATGGACTTCAAATTATTTCCACATTGTTCTCCTCTGTTTACTGAGCAAGAGTGTATTTTTATTTTATTTTTTTGATTTTTCTACACCAAGATACGAATTTTTAAAGTTAGGGTTATTTAAATAAATAGGAAAATCCCTAATTTTTATATTTAAAGAGCGCGACACCACCTCATCCTTGGCCTCTCCGAAGCTCCAAGCAGTGCGCTCCCGTTCGACGCTACCATCCACCTCAGCGGTGACTAGGCCTGTGGTTCACGTAAGGAAGCGCTGTCTGGCTTAATCTCATCCATTGATGAAATAAACGCATGATCGGGCGGCTCTCCATCATTGTCTCCAATGGCTTAGCCCGAGAACCGTCCATCTTCAAGACTTGATATCTTTCTCATTTCTCAACCAAATTGAATGAAATTTTTTTTAAAATGCATGTCCAGACTAGAGGAACATATTTATACGGTTAAGATGCCATGAAACTAAGTCTAATTAAATGGAGAATAAAATAGGCTTGGATAGAGAGGGAGTTCAATACCTTTGCTCTGAGAAGGGAAGCTTGAATCAGAGGTGCTCGACCAATTTGTTAGAGTCCAAGGAGGGTTGGGATTGAGCCTCTTACTGTGATGAAAGGTCTAGGTATGAATTCAACCAAGCACGATTTCAGGTGTTGCTCTAGAGCTATGCTAGGGTCTCTGTGGAAGGGGAATTTGATGGGGCTTCTCCTTCTTTCACTGTGGTGAAGGCGTGGTTAAGTTTAATTTGAGTTTGGTAGACTGTGGAGGTGTATTGAGCTCTGTCCTGGTTTTAGGCAAAAGTTTGAGCTCAAAATTGAGCTTTCATAGTGGGAATCAGTGGGGGAAAGTGGTTGTCCTGAGCTGAGAAGGTCTCAAAGAGTTTCTGTGAGTAATTTGGAGGGCTCTCTTAGAAAAAATTTTAACTCTCCTTCCATGGCTGTGGTGGGGAGCTTTTATAAAAATTAGTTTAAGGGTGGCTGTCATGGCCAATTATGGGGTGCGATGTGATGCTTAGGTGGAGGGCAGAGAGGCTCTAACATTTGATTTGGATGCGGTGGCCTCTAGGTTTGAAATGGGTTTGATTCAATCGGGGTGGCTCACATTTTTTGTGTTTTCCTGCCACTAGGTCGGCCATCCAGGCCAGGGGAGGTGGCTAGGTGGTCAGGTGAGCCAGGGGAATATGTCAAAGCAATTAAATGAGTTGAGGTTTAGTTTTGGCAAAAATATCCAAAGCTTAAGCAAATATGGAATCAAAATCACTTGATTTAGAGGAACTTTGGTCCATGGCTTAGCTTAGGTGGTTCTATAGGGTTTAGCTTGGTCACTAGGGTCCAACTAATGGCTGCGGATCCATTAATTTGGTGGCTTTGGGTGGTTAGGCTAATTTTAGTGCATGGGTCCAATGTGGGTTAAAGTGACCAAAACTTGGATTTGAGCTAGTCTAGCCTTGTCAATTGACACAATTTATTGATTCATTTGATGTAGATGATTGTAATGAACATTTTTGGTGAAGGATTGAAAGGATTTTGAGTTCAGTTGTGGTTCAATTTGGAGGATTTTGGGATTTTGGCCAATTTGGGCATGTTGGGCTAGACTTGGTTCTAGATTGGGCTAGCCTTGGGCTAAGTCCAAATTGATTGTTAAAATTTGTCAATAGGAACATCATAAAGAGTTTTTAACATAAATTGGGTGCCAATTTTATGGTTAAGTCATTCAATTTGGTGAAATTTGGTGACATAGCCAATTTGGGGAAAATTTGGGGATTTTTGGATTTAGATTGAAATTAAATTAAATTTAGGCTTCAAAAAGGATAAAAATTAAGGTTAATTTTTATGTTTAGTAATGTGATGAAGTGTTTTGGATTCAAATTGGGACCAATGGAGTGGGCCATGGGGTTCAATTGTGTGGAACCAAGTCATACGACCAAAATTGGGGGTTTTGATTTGGATCAAAATTAAGCTCAAAGAATGGGTCAATTGGGCTTGGATTTGATTTATATTGGTCACATGAAAGGTTAATTTATATTTAGGATTATAATTGGGGAAAAGTTGGACCAATTTGATGGACATTTGAAGTGGATTTGGGGATATTGGGCCTTTAAAGGCAATTTCAAGGATTTTGGTCAAAATGGCGAAATTAGGTTATGTGATAGTTAAGAAAAGTAAAATTGAGAGAATTTGGAGTATTTTGGGAATTTTTGGAATTTTTGAAATTTTGGTCTAAGGAGGGGTATTTTGGTAATTTGGCTTTTTTTGGTGATTTTGAGTAATTTGGGTGTTTTCAAAAGATTTGAAATGATTTTTGAACAAATTTGGTTATTTTTGGTAAATTTGGGAATTTTTGCCAAATTTAGGGTCCCAAGTGTATCTAGGTAATTTGGGGGAGTTTAAGGGCAAAATGTCAATTTGGTCATTTTGGTAGAGTTGGGGTGGCATAATAAGGCATGGACCAATGGAAACCCCATTTTGGGTCCTCTATGTACTGGTCTTAACTAAACCCTAGCCTAGGGCCAGTGGGTTTAGGGGACCATCTACATGAGTATCCCAAGAGATTGAGGGATTAGAGCCAAGAAAATTTTTGGGTTTAGGATACTGAGGGGTTGTGAGTGAGGTGATTGTAGTGAGTGCCTTAGCTCTAGACCAACACCCAGAGCCGACCCTAAGGTCCAACAGTTCTATGGGAACTCTCCTTGAGCTCCCTCAAAATGACCCCACCTACTAAGTGCTAGAGGTTAGGACCACTATGTGGAATTTTAAGGTGAGTAAAGAAGAGTTTAGAATTTCTAATTGTGAGGGTTCTTTTTCTAATTTTCTAGGAATATTCAACATGAACTACTATGGCTAGACCTTAGGCTACTAAAAAGGAACACTAGACCTCAACCAAAAATGAGGTCAACAACACAATATCCCTTGAGTGAGAGAACTTGATTCCCCATAGAAGCCCCATCACAGAGAGCCTCGACGATAGATGTGGACTAAAACCTGAAACTGAGTTTGATTGAAGTCTTATCTACACAATTCAACACAGCCCAACCCAAGACTTCATTTGGAGGTTCTTTGGGTCCATTAGAAGCTTCCACAGCCATCTGACTGGGGCCTCCTCTCTCAGACAAAGGTATTGAATATAATCTAAGCCTATTTTGATTCTCCTTACGTATTTAATGTATTTCATACCGTATAAGCCATATAAATATTCTTTTTATGAGTAGATGAAGGCTTAGGAACAAACCCCATGGAATTTGGTTGAGTCTTGACGAAAATCTTAAGGTTTTAACCAGAACGGTTCTCAGGTTAGCTCGTTTGAGGATGATGAACAAATGTCGTTTGGTTGCGCGTTTATTCAATCAAAGGTCATGATGGAGCCAGATGAAGAGATGATAAGTGAACCACGGGTTGACGAGGCGCTGAGGTGTCTCGTGCTGTCGAATGGCGGAGAGTCATGTGGCTTTTTGGAGCTGCCGTAGGTAGAGATGGTTCCGCGTGTTTAAATAGAAAAATATGGATTTATTTTATTTATTTAAATACCAGAACTTTAAAAATCCATATCTTTATTTACAAAAATCATAAAAATTAAATTAAAATACCCACTTGCTCAATGAATAGAGGAAAATAATGTGGACAAAAAATAAATTTTATTTGTTGAAACTTTGATTTTTAATGAATTAAATACTTTTTGGAGTACTTTTATTCGTTATGATCAGGCATTGCTGAGCATAGCTTGAGACTTTTGAAGTTTATTCTTTGTGACAAAGGGGATGTTCTATCATTTTTCTAAAGTCAAAGGACATTTCTATGCTTCTAACCTTAATTTTCATGCTAGGATGACTATTTTATAAATTAAAATACCACTTGAAAAATTTTCTGAATAGTTTTAGTAGGTTTCGTGTGGTCAAAGAAGCTAGGAAAAATGCCATGATAATTTGAATTATTTTGTACATATTTATAGTTAATTAAATATATATATCTTGCTATAATTTATGTAAATTAAATACTAAAAAAATTTGACAAAATCAATTCTACACTGTGTATAAAAACTATGTTTACCCACTATAAAAATTTAAAAATTATTTGACTAAGTTTGAGCACTAAAGTTGATTTTCTAAGAAACCTTGTACTTTTGTACAAATATAATTTTATTGAATCAAATACACTTGGGAAAACTAAGAAAAGTTTTTTTTTAGTTCCTTGTGATGAGGGACACTTAGGTAAAATAAAATTTATTTTTCAGAAAATACTAGATTTTGAGCTTTATTTTGAATTTAAAATAATTAATAATCCCAAAAAATACCAAAATATTTCAAATTGTGCCTAATTATTCCCTGATCACTTATAACTCATTAAGATACTTTTCCTAATTTTTCCAAGTTAAAAATAAATTTTAAAAGCTTAAAAAATGAATTTTCCTTAATTTTCTCATTAAAATATTTATAATAAATAAATTAGAAATCATAAAAATACAAAATTTATTTCTCTGAGTTATCCGAACTCAGAGAAGTCTATTAAAAACATAAAAATAATTTTGTAATTAAACATTATTTTACATTTAATTTAATCATTAAGATTGATTCATAATCAAATAATAATGATAAAGATTTAATTCAAAAAAGTCATGGAATTTTGTCGAAATTTTTCTGTAAGCTAAGGGGACGTCTAATAATTTCCTCATGAATAAAAACTTTATTTTAAATGGTTGAATAAATTAATTTTTAAAACACTACTTTCTAAATTTAAATAATTATTTAAATTAAATTAAATTTTGAAAACTCACATTTTCTCCTCTAATTTTTTAATTGACCCATTGATAGGACACTCTAAATTCCTGAAGTCATTTGAATTTTGATTAATGGGTTATGAGGTGAAGAACCTCAAGGACAAAGGGGTAACTTTAGATTTTGGTACCTAAATCAAAATTTAGGATTAATCAAAGGGAAAGAGGACAATTTTGATCTTAATGAATATGTATGGATGATTGAAATACAATGAGATTAAGAAGGTAGGAACTCACTTGCCACCTTTACTCAATTAGAACAAAATTATAATTTCCCAAATTGTCATGACTTGGAGGTCAATCAAAATTAAATGATTCTCAAGTAATGGGTTCGAGTTAGGAAGATGATATTCCATTAATTTTAAGCCCATAATTGATGAAAATGTGATCTTTCAATAAGAATGCATGTCATATAAATAAAATTTTGTTGGTTTCCATTTCATCTTTTGTGCTTGTTCAGGGTTCGATACTGACCTATGTTTAACATTTGAACTCATTTGATTGGATTTAGAAGATAACATGATTGATGATTAACACTTTTTTACATTACAAGCCCATTTTTAAGTTTGGAAATTAAAACCTTTACTTACTTAAATTTGCCATAGGGGCACCCACCCATATAACCATTAAGTGAAATATCAATTGATTAATTGAGTGTCTTAGCCCTCGGGACAAATAAAGCATCAAGTTCCCACGAGCAATCGAATAACCTTAGCTTAACATTGGATGATTAATAAAACAATATGATAAGTTCAAAATGAACTTGAAATATTTTAAGAAATCATCAAAGTGATTAAGGGTCATACTCCGAGCACTTTGAAATCTTTTGAATATTTTGAAGGACAAATTGAACTTATTATATTTTGTTCTAAAATCATCCCCTGAAATTTTTTGAGACTCAATAAAGTCATAACTTGGGGTTTGGGAGCTATACCTTTATCTACTCTTGCAATTTAAATTCCTTACAAAATTAGATATATGTTGCCAAAACTAATCTTTCAGGTGGAGGAGCGAGAAGAATCGATAGGTACACTTTTAAGTTATTGCATTTACTTTTTTGTAACTCTTGTTTCTTACTTGCACGCTTAAAGTCACCCTGCATGTCAAAACTAAAACTAAAAATTAAATAATATAAAATTCACCGCCACAAAATTTAAAAAATAAGACAACTCAAAATTTAATCACTCACAGAATAAACCTAAAACTATAACCAAATTAAAGTGTCCATATCGGATGATCGGGAATCCCTCAGAGGAGGTAAACTACGGTTGCCAATGAGATTTCCCACAGTCTAAATGAAAGTTTGGAACTCATTAAGTTAATTTTAATAAATTCATTTAGACTAAGTGAATCCAAAAGAAAATAGTGGTCCGAAACGAGGGAATCGTACGAACCTAACCAGTGTCGTTCTAATCAACATTAACATTCCACAAAATATTTAAAAAATTATGACCTTAGGAAACACTTGATTTGACATCATAACTTGACACATTAAAAAATTTAAACTTGTCGCGACGAGGAGCTTGGAGCTAGCATTGTGGGCAACACGACCATCTTCAATAGTAAAGCATGTCTACACCAGCTAAATCTTTCCTTAGAAACTAAATAATAATTCATTGGAATTTGATATTGTCCTCCTAGTGCGACATAAATCCTCAACTCTTCTTTTTGCTTTTGTATAGCTCTGCTATACATTTTAAGCCCTAACTCACTTTAGGATTCTGAGGTTGTTGTTCATCGCGACCTAAATCCTTACATCTTCCACGCTATTTGTGTGATAGTTTCACACAAATGTAAGCCCTAATTAATAAAATTAGTAGGATGAAACACTTAAAATATTTCTCCTCTAAATTGAAACCAAGCCATAGGGTAGACTGGAAGTCACCGAGGTTCTCCTCAGAATCTGTGACATTCCATAATTCTCCTTCCTTTGGATTTCAAAAATAAAATGTTCCAAATTTGAGCCACCCATTTTACACCTCTTTGTCTGATCTCGTTGCAAAGTCCTATCCTTCAAATTCCTTAAAGACAATATCGCCTGAATCTTATCGAGAGTTTTTTTAGGTGACTTCAGTTATCTAAGATGTAATCAACTATAAGAGCTTTCCTTTATAGGAAATTTTAACAAACCCACCTTAAATTAAATCTTACTTAATTTTACATATTAGATAAGGGAACCTGTGGGTTTATAAATAAAATGGTTTTGCATACCAAACGGATGTCATACATTTCTTAGTTTATTTAATCGAGCCTCACCCTCAAGTATTGTGTTTATCTATCGAGATAGATACATAGCTTCAAGTGTAGCGCTCTTTCATCTAAAATTTGAAAGATATGGGATCAGTTTGATTTCATATTTTT
>JXCR01137562.1:119053-130848 GCA_002079205.1 Phalaenopsis hybrid cultivar | reverse complement strand
AACAAAACCAAGGAATATGATGATATTGCTATGAAATACCTTTCCTATGTTCTTTTCTTCCTTGCCGCTTGTTTTTCTGTGTACTCACTCATGTATGAGCAGCACAAGAGTTGGTATTCCTGGATACTTTCCTCCCTCACCAGCTGTGTGTACATGTTTGGTAAGCTGCCGCCTCCAATATAATATGACTTTGTACTCTTGGACGTATTACAATTAGATCATTTTGCAGGCTTTTGGTATCATTGAAACTTTTATCTTTGTAAAATTTGGAAGTACAAAGTTGTAGTAGGCCATTCAAAATCTTTTTTTTTAATTATATTTTGATTTGAAAGAAAACATACCTGTATGCTAGAATTAAACATGATTATTCTTTAGAACACTCAAAATGTAAAATAATAATAATGTTTTTAAACATTTATTTTAAAAAACAGTGAAGAAATAAATGTTTAAAAAGAGAACAGAAATAAAAAGCAAAAATGATTTCAAATNCTGGATACTTTCCTCCCTCACCAGCTGTGTGTACATGTTTGGTAAGCCGCCGCCTCCAATATAATATGACTTTGTACTCTTGGGCATATTACAATTAGATCATTTTGCAGGCTTTTGGTATCATTGAAACTTTTATCATGGTAAAATCTGGACGTACGAAGTTGTAGTAGGTTAGGGAAACATCTAGGACATTAAGTGGCTATTCAAAATCCTTTTTTTTTTAAAATTTATTTTTTTAATTATATTTTGATTTGAAAGAAAACATACATGTATGCTAGAATACAACATGATTCTTCTTTAGAACACTCAAAATGTCAACAAAAAAAAAAGTTTTTAAACATTTATTTTAAAAAACAGTGAAGAAATAAATGTCTAAAAACAGAACAGAAATAAAAAGCAAAAATGATTTCAAACAGGGCCTTGGTACATATAAAAAATGGATATTGCAAACAAAAATAACATTACAGAAATCCCAGCTCAAAGTTAACCCTCGGTGACCTCATGGATATTATTGTAAAACAAAGATGTTTTGGTAAAGCGTTTCTATCCAAAACCAAAGTTAGATTTTTTTTTTTTAAATGATTTTTTTAANATTATTGTAAAACAAAGATGTTTTGGTAAAGCGTTTCTATCCAAAACCAAAGTTAGATTTTTTTTTTTTAAAATGATTTTTTTCCCCTCATTTTCCTATGTGAAGCTGCAATTACTAATACATATTTTCTGTCGCCTGAACTACAGGTTTTATCATGATGTGTCCTCAACTTTTTATAAACTACAAAATGAAATCTGTTGCTCATCTTCCTTGGAGGCAAATGACATACAAATTCCTCAACACAATCATTGATGATCTTTTTGCATTCGTCATAAAAATGCCTACGCTGCACCGCCTCTCAGTGTTCCGTGATGGTGCGTTCAGATTCAATCTTCTATTTTTTTCACTGCTTTACTATTGCCATCATTATATGATGTCTGGATTCTAGAACATTCCAGAACTATTACAATGATGAATACTTTAGAGAGATGTTTAGTTTTTGTAAAGTGTCAAAATAGCTCTCATTGTGGATTATCTCAACACATTTTAAAAGAGTTGGAACTAAATTTCCAAAATGACTCCAAGGGGATTAGTTTAACACTTTTTCTCATTTTAAATTGATACATGTAATACTCAGGTATTTATTTATTTACATAATAATGTTTTTGGCTGGCAGATGTGATTTTCTTGATATATCTGTACCAAAGATGGATTTATCCTGTAGACAAGTCGCGAGTGAACGAGTTCGGGTTTGGTGGCGAAGATAAATCAGTTGCCAATGGCTCGGCTATTGAAGCTGATGAGAACAGCAAGAAGACCAACTGAGTAGTTGACTCTTCTTCTTTTTTTCTTTTTTTTTTGGGTTCCAACAGATTTGAAATTGTGACCTGTAATATTTAAATATTTATATTGCTTTTATTTTGTGCGCATTACTAGCCGTTGTGGTGAAGGTCTTTCTTTAATTTCTACCTTTTTCCTTGCTGTATTTTATAGTTTATTTTAGTTCTAATTAGTTTGTGATTTAGTGTTTTTATTGGTATATATTTCTAAATAGAGCCTCCTATTGCTTGAATGAGCCCTTGTGTCCAGCTGCTGACTGAAAATTGATTGATATATTGTGTTCTTGTGCTGCAGCCATGCTTGTAAAGTGTTGCTTATAACTGGAGAAATATTGAGTGAGGAATAATATGCCATATGTTACAAAAAATTCCCAAAATGTCAACATGGTAAGAGGTTATGGCAGTCAATTTTCTGCCTGATTGCAGAAGAAATATTATCTTTGAGCAGAACAGTTGCAGATAGATATGAATTTGGTGGTGTTGTGACGATATATGTGCATGATATCTCCTTATAATTGTGTGAGAGTATGCACTTATAAGAAGTTAGGAAGTCGAAAGATATGCGAGTACGGGCCGGTATTGTGTTGGCCTGGCTAATTTGGATTCATCATCTGTGCATGGCTTTAATCAAATTGAGTTGTGTTAAGAGTAGCTAAGTTGTACTTGAACTGATAGGAAGTCGAACATGGTTGTTAATCTTTCTTTACATACTTGTCTCCTAAGGGAAAGTTGTACACCCGGATTCCCTGAGAAAAATGGAAAAATATTACATTAGGACTCTTAACGTAGAGCTACGTTCGGAGTCCGCATATGATATGCGGACACGTGGAGATGACAAAAAAAAAATCGTTTTAGCACAAAGAAATATTCCTCTCGTGTTATTTCACATTATTCAGATGTTATTGTGGTGGTATTCATGTGTTATTGTGTTCTAGGAATATTTTCAGTGTTATAATAACACAATAATACATCAATACCACCATAATAACACCAGAATAACTTGGAATAACACAAAAAGAATATTCTTCTGTGTTGTCGGGTCGGATCACAAGAAAACACGCGCGTTTTCTTGAAGCCACGTGTTCGTATGTCAGTGGACTCTGAACAGAGTTATACGTTAGGAGTCCTGATGTAATATTTTTTCAAGAAAAGAAAATTAAGGATTTGGATACATGCTAAAGAATTTTCATGTTTTTATATAGTTTAAAATATTCTAATATTCAAGTTAGATTAAAATATATGGGAAGAGAACATTTATTTTGTTTTGGATGAGTTAATACATAATTCAAAGATAAATTTAGTTATTTGATGTTTTTAAGAAATGAAAATATCAAAATAACTTGTGGCTTTATTTCTTTAATTTAAAAAAAATATATTCATAGTATAACATGTTTATATTCTATTTTTATTATATATATTATTTCAAGCATCTATGATAATTTTTAGGATAAATCAATTTGTAAACATTATATTTTTGTTTGATGTAACATGTTAAAAAGGCGTAGAATTATATAAAGGATGATTTTTATTCATCTAAACTTCATATTTATTTATATAACACTAAAAAACTATTGGAAATCTATTTAGGGTCTGTNTATATATATATATATATATTCATCTTTTTATAATTGAAAATCATAATGCTTTTGCAGTCTGATAATATTTTTCAGGATTCCCGATTCCTTCATAAATTACTGATCTTGATACTCAGGAGTACATATTTTTAACGATTGTTTCATTTCTTTCTTCACCTTCCCATCTATATTTTGATCCATCTGCTTCCAAATATGTTTAAATAGTGTGCTGAGTTTCTGAGCCATTCTCTTTCAGGTGGTTGGCATAGTCTACTTGCTGTTATGCTGCTCAGCGCTTATAACTTTTCATCCTCGATGACATTTTTTTTTCTGATCATTTTCTTAATGTTAGCAGATTGACAGGAGTGGGATGATTCCAATGTTGAGATTCCGTGACCGTGAATCATATTCGAGCAACAAAACCAAGGAATATGATGATATTGCTANTTATTTTATTGTAACTTAACAAACATGATTCACTTCAAATCAAAAAATAAATAAAATGAAATAATAATAATAATAATAAAATTTATCTTAAATGACTCCTAAAATAATAACAAGCTCTCTCTTAACCTAACATTTTTGACCTTTCATTCTAATTTTTAAACCATTTTCTATGAATAGAATGAATCAGTTCTAGTAGAATTCACTTCAAAAGCTCAATAGGTGTTTACTTCTTTTGAGTTTTTTGTCTTCTTAGAAATGGCATATGGAGCCATCTACTTTGTTCATATACTCACTATGTGATTGACCATTTGCATCTTTAGCTTAGCATGCTTTCATCTCATTATTTATTGGCCTTCAACAATTCTTCCAATATTCTTTAAAATTTTTAAAAATTTCTTCATGAATCTCTTGCTTGATTATTAGTCTCATAAAAGAAGCAAACAAACCTCAACCTTTCATCTCATTATCTTATCATTGTCCAACATGTATTGTATTCTTAAAGATAGTTTAAGTCGATCATCACTAGTCATCCAAAGGCATCCAAGATGGAAAATTTTATTATAGTTGAAACCTTAGAATTTATGGTATTTACTTGCTATAAACGTGAGAATCATAGTAGAGGATGTTATAGGTATCTCAGAAATTGAGAAGACAATAATACAATGTCAAGGATACAACATCTGCCATGAATTATGCCATAATATTAGCTTTAAGGATACCAGAATTTTGAGTCCATAAAAATTTCAAATTAAAACTATGATTTGTAAATTTATATTCAACTCATAAGTAATTATAGTAGTTATGATTCATGTTATTTTCTTTATTCTTCTTCAATTCGAATAAAGCTTAATTGATTCAATTACTAGTATTGTACATTTTCCACTACATATTTAAAACTCAAAAATAAAAATAAAAATTAGGGTGAATTGGTTATTCTTCTCTTAAGAAGAGTTATGTTCCACTAATTATTCTCTGGGGGGGTTGGTTAGTTAGCTAGTCTAGGTTGATGAGTTCAGTAAATGTAATAATTGTATTGGCTCAATTGCATGTTTCAATATGTCATAGTTATCAAAATTGAAAATAATTTTATTTAATAAAGTGAACATATTCTAGTTACTCGGAACTAAAGCTATTTTAAAAATAAAAATTTAAAAATAAACCATTTGAAATTAAGCAACTTGAAAAATATAATATTTAGGGTGAAATATAAGAGTATATATAGTTGTATGTTAATAAAAAAGATCAGTCAAAACACCTATTATGGTCCTAAGAATTTGAATTGAAAATAAAACTTTGAAGCAAATAATAATAATAAAAGGAGAGATTCAATAATTAGGAAAAAATAGGTTGGATTGATTAATAAAGACGTTAGTGATAAAAAAGAAGTTGATATATGAAAAAGACAATAAATTGTAGCTAATAGATAAAGAAACAATCAGACTATCGTATAGATATAACCATTCTGCATATAATCAACTATTATGTTGCATACAACATTATTTAATAAATATAGAGAAATAAAGGGAAAATATTTCTATCATTACTCTAGAATAAGTTAGAATTAGAAAGTTGAAAAAGGTAGAGAATCATAGTCAATGGTGATGAGGACAAGATGCAGATAATGGACAACAATGGATGAAAAGTAGAGAAGCATATCATAACTAACTAGAGCAAATTGAGTACTCTTATCATCGTCTCACAAGTTGATTAACAAGTGATTGGAAGATCAAGTTGTCTCAAAGTTGTTGCAAATGATACATAGGTAGTATTTATAAAAATGTTTGTTGGTTAATCTTTGGAGTGAATGTGCAAAACATTGTGTACATGGTCCTTAATAAAGTGTTAATACATCTCAATGTATTTGGTTATGGTGTGAAAAACTGGGTTGTTAGCTAAGGTCGTAGCTAAAGTGTTGTCATAGTGAATAGTAATGAGAGTATGTATGGGTATTTGGAAGACTTGTAGAAGATGGCAAAGCTAGATAATATTGATTGCAACAACGGTTAAGGCTCTATAATTAGCTTCAATGGAAGACATAGTCATTGTGATTGTTTCTTAAGACTCCATAAGCCAAGATTGCTATCAACGAAAGAGCAATGACTGGGGGTAGATTTGTGATCAAAAGGATCAACACCCAGTCATAGTTTGAATATGAATGCCATGTAAATGGCACTTCATAAATAGAATGTCTAAAACGAGATGCTTCTTAGAGATATATGAGAATTTTCTTGAGAAGATAAAAGTGTTTTTTGAGTGGAATGTGCATGGATTAATAAAGATGATTTATTGTAAATGTGATATCCGGTTTAGTTATTGTTCAATATTATAAAGAATCAAAAAGTTGATTAGAATGAATGGATTCCTTGGATATAAGACTATAGTTGGAATCTACATAGGATTTGATTAAAATCACAGAGGGAAGAGAACATCATGAGTATATTCACTTGGCTAAGAAAGAAACTAATTGGTATGGTCTATAATTGGATGTCAAGAAACTAAAAAAATTTGATCAAGATTCTTTAAATTGGAGAATAATTGTATATTATAAATGGGGTTTTGATCTTGAAGTTGTACTTTTTCAATGATAAGCATATCATCTACATATTTAATTAAGGAAATCTAAGCACAATCACTGATAAAAGATGAAAGGGAGGGATCAATTGTGTTAGTTTTCAATCCTTTGTTGATAAGATGATTTAAGAAAGTGAGAAACCATTGTCTTGGTTCCTATTTTAAGCCATATATGGCTTTGTGGAGTTGGCATGTATATGTTGTATATTGATTATCTTGAAAACCTGAAGATTGCCTTGTATAAATATTTTCTTATATGTTTCCAAATTGTTTTCATCAAGTTGAAGGACTGGCCAACTGAAATAAATAGTTATGATGAGCAACAATCAGATGATATGCATTTTGGCAATGAGACTAAAGGTTCTTTAATAGTCAATGTCATAAGCTTGATTAAAATTATAGGCGAGCTTTAAATCTATCAATTGAAACATCAGGTTTCGATTTATCATACATGTACAACAACAACAAGACACCAAAGGGGATATTCACTTACTAAATGTAACTAAAAAGAAAGGTGCTCATACGTCTATGTGAATATTGTAATTCTATTTTTGTATTAGGTATCTAATTTTACACTGTGTTTGGAGGTGATTATTAACAATAGTGGTTGTGATGGGTGGAGGTGAGGGTTACGTATTAGGGATTGGATTAGATATATACTTAGTGTGTGACAGTTCAATTATATTAAAGTTGGCGCAATTGTATAGGAATTTATGTTTTTGTTGGGTAGAGAATTAATTATTGGTAATGAGGAGATATAAATGAAACTAAGTGGAGAGTAGAAGGATTCAAAATATGGAGGGTTGAGATGATTATAAGAGAAGGAGAATGTTATTTCATTAAAGATGACATGATGAGAAATGATGGGTTTATCAATTATTGGATTATAACAATGATAGGATTTGTGAGAAAGGAAATGCTTAATGAAAATGCATGGAGTGAATCAAGGAGATAATTTATGGGAGGAATAGCAAGAGAGCCATGGGAACCATATGAAACCAAACACTTTTAAATTAGAGTAGATGAAAGGTTTTTGATAGAGAAGCTCAAATGAAGAGTTTGTACATGTGTTTGAAGATGATAGAAGGTTTAATGAGACATGTGGAAGTGAGAAGTGTTGTGACCTAAGACTTGGAGGTAAATAAGCTTCTTGTAGAAGTGCACATGTTCTTTAAAGTAAGTGAGGATGCTTATGTTTGAATACATCATTTTTTGGGGGGTATGAGGAGAGTTGAATTGATTAATAATTTCTTAAGTGGTAAGAATATTTTGTTAAGTATGAGTTGTATACTCACCACTACCATCAGAGTGAAGAACTTTTATTTGAGCATGAAATTGAGTCTCAAGCATGAGTATGAGATGAATTAATTTTTGGGTTACTATAGCTTTTGAGTACATTGGATAAACCCAAACAAAATACAATAAATCATTAATTAATGGGAGATAATATTTTAACCATTAAGAATTGGGATTGAGGATGGCACCCATACATTCAAATGAAGCAACTAAAGGAAATTGTAATTTAATTGAATCCATTTTGAAATGATAGTATGTGACTTTTCACCAAAAAAAAAAATAATAAACTAGTGAAATTAAAGAGAAACAATTATGTTACAATTGTTATTAGTGTTGTATCGTGAGGATGGCTAAGTTAAGAGTGCTAGAGTTATGATGTGGAAGAGCGGGTTTGGAAAACTGTATGCCAGTTGTAGGAAATTGGGTAAAAACCATTATGATTTGGACCCTTGAGTATGACTTGATTGTTCAAGATGTCATTGATGGTATACCTATTATTAATGGAAATAAGTTTATTACTGGAAAGAAGATTGTGAGAGAAAGCTGAAACTTAAACAATATTAGTGAGAAGAAGCTTGTGATTGGAATGTGGGGTTGGTAGTAGTCATTGACCATCATTGGTCATTGGTTGAGAAGAGTCATTGCAAATTAAGAGTGATCAAATCCATTGTATAGGTTTGGTTGCTAAATTTGATCAAGTTCAATTGTTACATGAGAGGCAGTGTAACAACTATTTAGTGATAGGTAAAGATGAGTGGGATCACGTAAGAAGATCAATTCAAATTGTATTGTTGTGTTTCATTATAGGACTTTATTGTTGTAGCAATGGCAATAGTTGACAATTAAATGTCCCTGTTTTCCACAAATTTAATAACTGGTAGAAGAATTAGATTTCCTATCCCCTCATCTAGATATATTAGTATCTCTACGGAAATTATTTCCTCCCATTTAAATAAGAATTTTTGCAAAATAGTGAAAAATTAAATAAATTACATAATATAACATAATTTTTACAATGAACATAAAGTTGTTTAAATATACCATAAATGCAAAAACTATTTTTGAAATATCATTAGATTTATTTGAAATATTAGTTGATTCACAATCTTTGTTGTTGTTATGGCGAGTGGAAAGGTCTTGTCAAATTAACCTAATCCACCTTCAAGGAGAACAATTTCTAACACTCAACATTTGTGAGAAGATACGTTTTTTAAATTTATGCATGTAATTTAAATTTAAGAAAAAAATATTATGTTCGGACGTCTGGAGACGACCAACTACCGACCGTCATGTAAGATGCTGATGAGATGTATGACGACGTGACAATCGATGATTGACTCCGTTCGGATGTGAGATGTTCAGAACTAATATTTAACATGCAAATATACTATGGGAGGATAAAAAGAAATTTCTTTTATGTTAGTATGAAAATTTTACCCTTGTCAACCTTCTCCTTCACTAGTACTAAGTGAAATCTGTGACCTACCAAACCTCCGCCGCTGAGCAACAGCAGTTCGCCATCTTCATCCTCCCACGGTGCAAGACCTTTTTCTCTTATCGATTTATCATTATTACAAGCCCTTGATATCGATTCTTCCTCTTGTTTATTNTTCATCCTCCCACGGTGCAAAACCTTTTACTCTTATCGATTTATCATTATTACAAGCCCTTGATATCGATTCCTCTTCTTGTTTATCGGATTATTCACTAGGCATTGGTGAGGAAGCCGAGATGAACTTTAAGAACGCTCGGGTTCCGAACACAGGTGCGGCGTCAGCGCTGGTGAAGGTGGCTTTGATCGGCGGCGCCGGCGTCTACGCTGCTTTCAATAGCCTCTACAATGTCGATGGTGGCCATCGGGCCATTGTCTTCAACCGCATCCAGGGAATTAAGGATAAGGTAGTAATACTACATTTCTAATTCATTATTTTAGTTTTTTTTTAAATTTTGATGATCTAGTTGTGACTGCTGATTTGCTTTGAAAAGGAATTACTTTGCACTCCTAGATGTNTTCAACCGCATCCAGGGAATTAAGGATAAGGTAGTAATACTATATTTCTAATTCATTATTTTTGTTTTTTTTTTTTAAATTTTGATGAGCTAGTTGTGACTGCTGGTTTGCTTTGAAAAGGAATTACTTTGCACTCCTAGATGCNTTTTTAAATTTTGATGATCTAGTTGTGACTGCTGATTTGCTTTGAAAAGGAATTACTTTGCACTCCTAGATGCTATTTGATCGTATTCTTTGATGAATTAACGCGAACGTTTGTCTTTTGTGGTCATGGAAGGAGTGATTTATGAACTTTGATTAAAGCCTGCTGTTAATTGAGCTGTCTCCTTTTTATGAAAAACTTGAATATTCCTGCAAATTACATAAAGTTGAAATTTTAGTTGTAAAGGATTGACTTTGTGAATCAGAAGGTGGAGCAAGATTTGCTCAATGGTTTTATTAGAACTTCGAAGATATTCAGACATTAGAAACGGCCCAAGATTTGTTGTGCTTTAAATATAATATGTTTTACTAATGCTGTTTCAAAGTTTTTTTTTTTCTTGTGTTACTGGTGCCTTAGTGTTAGTATTTTCTATTGTTTGTTCACAATGAATTTTTTCCAGGTTTATCCTGAGGGAACACATTTGATGATCCCTTGGTTTGAGAGGCCAATAATTTACGATGTCCGTGCTAGGCCTCATCTTGTGGAGAGTACATCTGGAAGCCGTGATCTTCAAATGGTATGATATCTGAATAATACTCACATTCAACCTTTATAATGGGCATCCAATTATTGCCGAAAAAGTTAAATATTGGTTTTCGGCTATTGCAGCAAGCACATATTCTCTTAATTTATAGCTATTATAAAGCGGCTAAATATGGCTTTACATCTTCAAGGTGAAGCTGCTATCTTTCAATACAGCAATGCATTGGCTTTTATTAAAGAGTATTTTGATATAAGCAATATATATCTATTTTCTTTTTTGTTTGAAGTACCAACATTAACATGCACCTTAGAAGACTACATTTATAAAAGAATGAGACAAATACAACAACAACAAAGCCTTAATCCCACTACGTGGGGTCGGCCACATGAATCCTTTTTCTCCATTGCGTCCTATTTAGTGTCATATTTTCATTTATAAAGAGAGAATTTTTATCCATTACTTGGTTAAACACGATGATGTGGGATGATCATGGGTCATCAGTTAACTTATGATACTTACATTTTTGTTATGTTTTCGTTCTTGGTATCTTTATAATATAATTTGTGGAGTTTCTCTATTTAAAGGGGTATCTAGGATTTAATGTAAGTTAATGATTAATGGAATGAAAGCAGAGATTATGGCGAAGTCACAAAACTCACAACTAAAGTTTTACGGCCAAATGTGTAGCTATGTAGAAATCCATGAGTGCTGTGAATCTACATTGCCCATGAATTAATCATTAGCCATTGTTGATGAAGTTAGTGGCTTATCATCCTCCACAAATATGAAGGGATGGTCCTTGAGCAGGGAAAAAGATTGATCTACATGGTCCCAAAAGAATTGGCCTGCTTGAAAAATCTGTTATTGTGGTTTTATATCTTGTTAATAGTTACTTGTAAGTCTTGATGCCCCAACAACTTCTAGTTATTGGACTATTTAAATCTTATTTTCTCTATGTTTTGCCTTGGGTCTAGTATTTATAATCACTCCAGGATATCTTCTTGTTGAAAGATGTTTTGAAATAAGATACGAATGCAACCCCAATAAAATTTTATCTACTGTTTCTTCATCTTCCTTTTTCTCCTTTTTTGTTGCCTGTGAGCTGTGCAGGTGTCCATGAATTGCTATTGTAGCAAGGACATGAATAACTCTTGTAATGTCATTGGTAGTGGGAGATGCAAGAGCTTGTGTCTTGCCACTTCATTGAAGAAGTTAGGCTTTTTTCAGCTTGCTTGCTTGAGATTTGTTAAGATATGCTATTTTAGTGTTCAAGGTACTGGTTGGCAGAGCTAAAATTGGGCTAAAATCAAGCTCATTGCTGAAATTTGCTAGATGGTTGAATTGAGAAGC
>JXCR01137562.1:98553-119035 GCA_002079205.1 Phalaenopsis hybrid cultivar | reverse complement strand
GAAAGGTGATTGAAGCTTAGGAGCCGATCCAAGAAAATAAATCCCGAGGAAGAGCAAGGCAAACCAAGTTTGAGAAACCTTGAAGTCAACAAGGGTTGTTATCAAGAAGACTTGAAAGCGGCCTTTACAGTCTCTTCTTATTCTTTCAATTGGTTCCAAGCCTACAAAATTGAATCTTGATGGTGCTTGTAAGATAGGAGATTGAAAAGATCATGCAAGAAATGATTTTAGTCTTTGAAGACTGAAAATGAAGGCGTTGGAAAGTTCAAAAAGTCCTTGATGCGGCATGATCAGATGAGGCATTGCAGTAGATTGATGTAAATATTTTGGGAAATCTTGCTGATAAAGCCCTTGATACCATTCTACTTGAGCTTGGAGATGAACTTTTTGTGAAAGGACAATCAGCCTTTAGAATCTTGGGGAAATTTGAGTTTCTATATTTAAAGAGAACTCTTAACAATTGTTTATATCTTTTGAAGAGGTTTTGCACCTTAAAATTGGATGATTCTATATCACTCAAGAAGAATTTGTATGACTCGGCAAATTCATTATAGATTTTAAAAGCATTGAAGCTGAAATCAAGGATAGATATAATGCCATAACTCTCTCGAGTTCTTTGCCAAAAGATATGAACATTTTGTGGATGCTAAGTTATAAATTTATATTGGAAACACATTCTTTTTATGATAGAAGTAAAATAAGTCCTTAACTCCAAAGAGTTCAAAAAAAGTGAGGAATCAAAGAAAAAAATTAGTAAAGAAAATGAAAAAATATTTAAAACTAAAAATCCAATTAAAAGAAAATGAAAAAAATAGTAAGAAGGAAGGGAGGTTTACATTCATGCCGCACAAAATCTACCATTTTACATATCTAACGCCTAAAGTTTTAATATTACACACATACCACATAAAAGAAAAATAAATACGTTGTCGCTTAATCCAAGTACAACCTCTGCCAACTCCCGACCATAAAAGATCGATCATGCTGCAGCGACACCGAAAACCTGTGAGCTCCACCTTTTCCTGGCATGTGTACACCACCATAAATTTGACAACATTGGCAGCGCTTCTACCATTGGTGCCCATGATGTTTTAATGGCATAAGCAGAGGGCTTGGGGAGGGATGTGTCGAACCCCAACTAGCCTCTCCTTTAAGGGACAGCTGGTGCGACAATGATGGATGATTTGGTCAGACTAAATTCTCACAAGCCCTCGTCATGACTTTTTGAATTAGAACTCAGTGGATGACGAACTAATCAAACTAAATCACTATAAATATATTTGATACATTTCATTTAATAATTCATTTATATTCATATATTCTCAATATCCTGGAAATCATATCATCAAAATATGTATATCTATTTGAATCCGCTAAATCCTACATAATAGAAGACGCACCCGAAAGTTTATATAAGCTCCCCAAAACTATGAATGAAAAAAGTTGTACAAGTCACAACTGACTACTTTCCATGTTGTTCTTTACACATTCCTGGAAGTTAACAACGAGTTTAGTGAAATAATTAAGACTAAAATAATATTTATAGACGAACAATAAATAACGTGCATGCTCATATGTAACTCATATATATGTCTACAACACACGTCACAAAATGCTATAATCATATAAAATATTTAAAAGAAAAGAAATGTAATGCAAATAATCATAACTACTGTAGAAAATATGTTTTTCATTCATTCATTTGTAATCATAAGTATATTCATGAGAGTCATCAATCTAATCATATGAATGTTACTTGTAATTGTATAAGCCTCAATTATTCCCATGCCATATTATATCATTGAGTCATCACGCAGCCCGAATGTCACATTAACTATTGATAAATATTAGACATCTTCTAACATAGTAGTTATCAATAGCCCTTGGTACCAACGATTTTCTACATTTCGTCACCGTTTGATTCTAGCAGTTACTTGAGTTTTGTCTCCATCTGAGTACCAAGAGTCGCGAATCTCATCGCTTCCTATCATCCATGCTTGTAAGTATTTGTGTAATTATCTACCTATAATATCACTTGTAACATTATTTAAATCATAATTCCTATAACAAGCATTCATTATAAACATTTCTTATATCATATGCATGAATCACAATAAATGAATACCTGGAAGTAATGATTTCATAAGCACATTTATTAGATTTGCATTCTACAATTTATGCATGTATTCATACAAAATATGTAGAAACTTCTAGATGCAATAGTATCAAATGCATAATCACATGAAAACCTATAAAGAATTATTATTTTTTAAGTTAGCACATAATTATTTCACCTGAATTGATAGAAGCAGCTTCACAACGAGTTTCTCCAAGCTCTCCTTTGTAAACATCTTAGGATTTTATGAATTTTTAGCTCATTTGTAATTTAACCCCAAATATTACTCTCTTATTTTTATCTCAAATAGGCTTCTTTGCATAAATCCTCCTTGAAGATTTCTTCTATTTCTTTCTTCCTTTGTTTTCCTTCCTATCTTTCTCTACTTATCTTTGTTGATTTTCTGCTAAAGATGCAATTCGAAAGCTAAAATCAAGTTCATAGCTTTCGACATACATCGCCTCTTACTACTTTGACAGGGAATGAATAAGTGTACTTTTTTGTGTCAAACATCAAAACGAAAGCATAAGAAAATGAATGTCTGAAAAATCATAAAAGAGGGATTTCTACTCACAGACACCTCCTTGGAACCATGAAATGCTGCATGTGGCTCCCTGCAGGTTGCTCAGTTTTCGCTTTCTATAGTGTTGAATCGCAGAATTGCTTCAGCTAAGTGGAATTGAGAACAGGGAGAGGGATGGGATTGCGACATTTAACTTACTCCCGTTAACTCTCAACTATTTGATCCATCAGACTGATGCATGTGCAGCTAAGTGCGAAGAAAGTTGGCTGGGAAGAGTAAAAATGCAAGATTAGGGTGGTATTAGGATAAATTAAAGTTAATTAAATTTATAACTTTATAATTTTATATCTTCTCATATGTGTAAAATTCATACTTAGTGTTATATAACAAATTGATCAATTCAACGTGTAGAATTTTATAAAATTAACTTTGTCAAATTCAGAGGGATGCAAAATTTGGGGTATACCTTAAAATTGTCAAAATTGGGTGTTACAGGAGGGAATGAGAGGTATGGAAGAAGTGGAAGGGGGAGGAACGATTTTTCGATGGCTATCTTGGTGGAGTCGACTTGCTCCTCTTTGAGCCAGAGGTCGTTGTAGCACTTTAAGCACAAGTTCATAGTCGTCGACGAGTCGAAGAAGCTGCCGTTGTTAGTGCAGAGGTGACCCTCATGGCCTCATTTCTCCTCCGCCAACGTGCTTCTCTTGCTGCTACAACTTGTTCGATTTCTCTCTTGGATAGCCGTGCAACGATTTGGGGGATATTTGGCAATGTCGACAGAGAAACTTTATCATATGGAAAGCGAGTGGTAGTGACATTCGATGGTCGAAGGATGGCGGAGGCTGGACTTGGACTGTGCGAACGCATGTTTATTTCCTACTTTTGTGTGGTATACACGTAAACTCCTCAATATGGAGAATTAAGTCCTCAATATGGAGAATTAAGTGGCTAAATAAAAATCTAATCAAAAGATAACGAAAGTCTTCTAAAAGAAATTAAAAAAAAATCCCTTTTTTAATCTTTTGACATGTTGCATTGTCGCTTGGCCGCACCCATAATTTCAATGGTTGATCTCTGTCGTGTGAGCTCGCTCACAATGTTTGATCTTCTTGCTTGCTTGATTGATCTCCTTATAGTGCTTTGGCTCTCTCCGAACTACAATACTTGATTTCTACTAAATTAATTTTAACCTAGAAGCTTAAACCTTAATTATGCTATTCGAGATGTTCACCTCATATACCTTGAGGTAAATGCCATAGAGACGTGCGCCTAAAGTGAAACCCACGTGTCTCAGGGCAAGAAATTTAAGTTTTGATGTGGTGACCAAGCGCCTCATGTTAACGGGTGCCTCAAGACTAGTGCTTCAAATGCCTTTTTAAACAATTGTCAACCCTAATTTCCAGCTTGATTTTGTCTTCTTTCTCCAATCACTTGCATGGACATTTTATCTTTATAATATTGAGTTTCATTTATTTTTTATTTTTATTTTATTTAATTTAGTTTTATTTAGAAAGCATTAGGAAATTTTTTTACACGGAGATTTTCTTCCCTCCTCTTCCCTCTTTCCTTTTTTTGTCCTCATTTCCTTTTTCTCCCCCACCTTTTCTTCCCAAGCACTTTCTAAATTTAAACCATTTCCTAAAATATAGGATTTGAATTTATTTTCCTCTCCCGAGATTGATGGAGCTTCGACCTCATTCGTCAAATCTTCTAGATTTTCATGGTACTGCGGTAAGTCCTCAGGCGGATTGATCATATCGGTGCAGTCATTCCACAACATATTCTGGTAGAATAGGTAGTCATCTTGTTTTGGCACATCCTGTACGGGAGTTGCAAATAGAGGAGGGTTTCCGTAATGCAACTCTCGAGCCCTTATGTTTGAGATTTTCTTCTTCTACTTCTCGTGCCTAGCATGCAGTGGTTGAGCGATAAGTACGTAAGGAGAACTCAATTATGGGAAGAAATCTATGGCAAGTTGTGCCACTCTCACTGGCACCCCCTCAGGAGTGACCTCCACACCACGGATAGGACCTGGATCCTAATGCAGAATTTTCGTCCCCATCAAGTTTCTTGGGCCCATTACAAAGCTGGGTTCACTTCTCTTGTCTGGACATTTGGCGAGGGGTACCATGCGCAACAAAAATAGCCTCTGAATAACTCCATGTGATATTCCCGACATGACACAAAATGACTCCTCTTCAGACATGCTGGACCGCCCCATGGATAACTCAGGAAGTAGTTTAACCATCTGAAAAGACTGTATTTCTCGTATCTGTGGTAACTCTGTATTTAATGTCGGCTCTAACTCGTGATCCTTCTGGACCGCCAAGGTCAGTCGTGCTGTAGCTCCTATTAACTTCTGTGAAATGGTATCCTGAGGTACCACAGTTTCATAATCTACTTGAACGCTCATTCTAGAGTGGTTACTGTTATCTCAGCTGGAATCTCTATATCGGGATCCACTGGAACTGATGGCGTATCTTCCTTGCTAGCTGCAAGTGGAGAATCCTATTGGAAGTCTTCAACTCTTCCTTATCAACTGTCACTGCCCAACTTTTCAACGACCCCATGCATAGTGAAACAGATCTTCTCTTCAGTGTCTGCAGTGCCTTTACCCAATATTTCAATGATGCCCTGCTCGGTGAAGTAGATCATTACTCCCCTAGATGTGCATTCTACTTCAACATGTCCAAATCTGTTTCACTTGCAACATTTTCTGGCTGAGACAGGCTTGCTAATTTGTTTCGCTGGATAGTGGTAAGGGGGTCGCTTGGTGTTGCCATCTCTCTACTTCAGACGCTAGAGTTTGCAACTTTTGGCGGTAGTACGTTGGTAGGAACCGATGTTGTGTTTCCCGTTTCATCTTCATATCTTTTCGTTCTACCCTTCAACACCCGATTACGGTCAAGGGTAACCTTTCATTCGATTTCATCTCTAATGTTCGCAATCCACTGCTAAAGTCGGCGGATCTCTCCCCGTATTTCCTCCTGGGTATGCTCGGGTATAGTTCTCCTTGGTGACATGTTTGATGGATTGCGATATGTGGAAGGAACGAGAAGAAAAAACAAAGAAAATAGAGAAAAAAATATACGAAAAGAAAAAAAGAGAAAAAATTTGGTGTGGTGGATTGAGTAGGGGCTAGCTCTGATACCAAATGATACCGGAGTTTAATCCAAACCACAACATAAGACACCATTTTACTAATGACTTAAACATGGTTATAACGAGGACTAAAAAGAAAACAAAACAATGCGTAATTTAAAGCATAAAACAAAACATCATAGATAAAGATTCAACAAACGAAAACACAACAAGTTTGGCGAGGAGAGAGTCTGGAGTGGTGGTAGGCGCTGGGAAGGGCTTGGGGGAGGTTTGCGGCTTGCTGGGAGGGAGACAACAGATGGCAGGACGACAGGGAAGCTGCGTGTGGGGTGCTGGAAGGACAACAATGGGGCTGTGACTTGCAGGACAATGGTCTGGATGATCAGCAAGGGTTGCGATAGCCTACAGGGAGGCTATAGGAATGCCTGGCGGTGGTCTGAAAGAACAGTAGGGACTACGAGCTGGAGTAAAGTGGGCTGGTTGGGCAGCTGGGGCTACGACAACCTGCAGGAAGGCTGCAGGAATGAACTGGCTCAGATCTGGGAGGGCAGCAAAGCAGGTTGGGCGGCTGTTTGGATGACAAGGGGGTGGCCGGAGGTGCTGGAGGGTGGCTGGAACATCGGTGGACTGCGGGACAGTGAGCAGTAGTAAGAAAAGTGAAGATAAACACCAACTCGAACGGGAGTACGGCCGGTGAAATTTTCTCGTCGTAGGATACATCACTTAGAAGGGAAAATACTTAGATAAAACTGAAATCAGATTTCAAAATCAAGACCCTTACCTTAGACGAAAAAACTTTTATTTATAAAAAACTTTACTCAATTTTAGAAAATNATGCTCGGGTATAGTTCTCCTTGGCGACATGTTTGATGGATTGCGATATGTGGAAGGAACGAGAAGAAAAAATAAAAAAAGTAGAGAAAAAATATACGAAAAGAAAAAAAAAGAGANATGCTCGGGTATAGTTCTCCTTGGCGACATGTTTGATGGATTGCGATATGTGGAAGGAACGAGAAGAAAAAACAAAAAAAGTAGAGAAAAAATATACGAAAAGAAAAAAAAAAGAGAAAAAAATTTGGTGTGGTGGATTGAGTAGGGGCTAGCTCTGATACCAAAAGATACCGGAGTTTAATCCAAACCACAACATAAGACACCATTTTACTAATGACTTAAACATGGTTATAACGAGGACTAAAAAGAAAACAAAACAATGCGTAATTTAAAGCATAAAACAAAACATCATAGATAAAGATTCAACAAACAAAAAAACAACAAGTTTGGCGAGGAGAGAGTCTGGAGTGGTGGTGGGCGCTAGAAAGGGCTTGGGGGAGGCTTGCGGCTTGCTGGGAGGGAGACAACAGATGGCAGGACGACAGGGAAGCTGCCCGTGGGGTGCTGGAAGGACAACATTGGGGCTGTTACTTGCAGGACAACGGTTTGGATGATCAGCAAGGGTTGCGATAGCCTACAGGGAGGCTGTAGGAACGACTGGCGGTGGTCTGGAAGAACAGTAGGGACTGCGACCTGGAGTAAAGTGGGCTGGTTGGGCAGCTGGGGCTACGACAACCTGCTGGAAGGCTGCAGGAATGAACTGGCTCAGACTGGGAGGGTAGCAGAGCAGGTTGGGCGGCTGTTTGGATGATAAGGGGGTGGCCGGAGGTGCTGGAGGGTGGCTGGAACATCGGTGGACTGCGGGACAGCGAGCAGTAATAAGTAAAGTGAAGATAAACACCACCTCGGACGGGGTTACGGTCGGAGAAATTTTCTCGTCGTCGGATACATCACTTAGAAGGGAAAATACTTAGATAAAACTGAAATCAGATTTCAAAATCAAGACCATTACCTTAGACGAAAGAACTTTTATTTATAAAAGACTTTACTCAATTTTAGAAAAGATTAAAATAGAAAAGGAATAATATCAAATTTCATAATTTAGGCAAATATTTTAAAATAGGGAAGAAAATAAAATCAAATTTTAGATTTTAAGGCAAGGGTTTTAAAATTAGAAGGAGAATAAAAATCAGATTTTATATTTTAGGAAAATGCTTTTTAAAATAAGAAGAGAAAATAAAATTAGATTTCATATTTTGGAAAGGATTTAGATTTAGAAAGTGCTTGGGAAGAAAGGTTGGGGGGGGGGCGGCGACGGAAGGTGGGAAAGAGTAAGGAGGACAAAAAGGAAAGAGGGAAGAGGAGGGAGGAAAACTTCTGTGTCATTTTTAGCATGTGATGGAAATTCATCTTATTCAATCTATGTGTGTATGACCCATATGTGTGAAGGAAATTGAAGCTGATATGAAAGTTCTTGGTCGCAAAATCTCGTCTTGGCTTATTAAGGACTCTCTTCCATTCCTCTTTGGCATGTGATGGAAATTCATCTTATTCAATCTATGTGTATGACCCATATGCATGAAGGAAATTGAAGTTGATATGAAAGTTCTTGGTTGCAAGAACTTGTCTTGGCTTACTAAGGACTCTCTTCCATTCCTCTTTGGATGTGGTCCTCCTATGGCTATTTGCTCTTACCTCTTCTCTTTCCCCTTTAAGTTGTGTACCCGTCTTTCTTTAATTATCTTAAAATTACTACACAACGAAACTTCCCCAATGTTAGAACAAGAGTTCGATTCTTGGATTCTTGTTCCAGTTATCATCTCATGATCTCATAAACTTCCTACGTAAAAAATTCACTAAAAAGCCTGAAAAAAGCACTCGTCCCCTTTACCCCAACCCTTGCCTTAGCTAATCTCCACCACCATCGCTAGTCATCATGATTACTAGCCATCCCAAACCAGGCACAAATTGAGCCATCCCTTACCCTAGCCAAGGTTGAAGTTGATAATATTTTCAAAGAGAATGTATCATGCATATTTTCCTTATTAATGTAACTTAGATTCCGTCTATATCTTTCTACTAATTAAATTCACTAACATCCTCCAATATGTCCGTATATTTGAGTTTCCATATTTGACCCTAATCATTTCCACATAAATTTCCGCTGAATCCTCTTTAAATCACACCATATTCACCTTGCAAAATAACTGATATCATGCAATCCTCACCTTATTGCAATTAATCTTCTTAAAGAAAAAAAAAACTTATATATTTTATTATGTACTAAATTCACGAAAATCTTATATTATCTATCTATGTTTAGGCTGCCATCATTGACCCCAAGTCCAAACCCTCTACCCACAGGTCGATCCATCCTCACAAATACCCAACCCAGTTTTATGCATGATTCTTCAGTCATCTATGTGCTTAACTTATCTTTTATATTTATGACGTCTGAATTATTTTAGTCTCTATTATATTTTTATTTCATTTAGCTTTCTTTGGAAAACATGCATAGGTTTTGAGCACGTGATGGAAATCTCTCCTTTTCTAGAACAATTATGTGGAGAGGACAGATATTCTTGGTTGGCCAAAGATGAGAGAGCAGGTTTTACAAATATGAACATTTCAATTCATCTATTATTACCTTCGTACATAGGGTCTTATAATTGATTGGAATTTAAAAAGAGATTTCCTTTGCATGGTCAAAAAATCCTCATGCATTCCAAGTGAAGCATAATGAAGTAAATAGAACAGAAGTTCAAATGCATAAATGTATGGTTGAAGCTTTTGAAAAATTATCAACTTTATTATATTTTATATCTTTTCCACTACCATTTAGAAATTAACAAAATATTACATTTTAATTTTAATGAGTGTGATTACGTCTCTTTAAAAATGTCAACCATGTGGTAGTATTAGTCGCACTGATTATGTAATAAATCAAAATGTAATGCAAACAGTAAAAATGTAAAATTCGACCTTTAGTTGTGAGTCATGTGGCAGGCCTTATCAAAATTAGTGATAGTTTTATCAGTTTAATGACTTTGTTTCCCTTAAAATATCTGATGTATTTAATATGACTCATTTTATCGCTACTTGCTTAGTCTTTTTTCATAAGAAACAATAAAAAATTCTATAAAAATAAAAAATTAAATATTTTTTGTCATTTTCTAAGCTTTAATGGCCAAATTGTAAAACATAATAAGTTTAGATGAATTTTGAAGTAAGGCACCCTCAATATAAATGTAAGGATGTTTGTTTAAATGATCAGGATTTGTTTAGTAAATATACATATTTTCATGAAGAGGTGTCTAATTGCATTTAGAAAAAAAAAATTGTAGCCCTTGAACAAAAATAAAAAAACAACGTCATTGATTAATTGTCTTAAAAAAAAAACAAGTCTTATAGCTCTGAATATTTTTCATGTCATCCTGATAGAAATTGCATTAGGATTTTCTGATACAATTATTATTCATTGTTTAAAACACCCAACCAAATGCATATACTTAACACCTCTTTGTAAATACTGTTATTGTTGATGAATGAAAGCAAGCTAGTTTCTCTCTTAATTATTTACTCGGTCTACTTTGCTAGTCGCGACTCCTCTTCATTGCTTATATCTCTCTTTTTTTTCTCTTCTTTGTCAATCCAATCATCTTCATCTCTGCTAGCTATGTCCTATCAATGCTCATTGCATTCAAAGCCATGCTCCTCCAAAGAATCCATCCATCAAGCATCATTACTACACACCCAAGGTGCATTTGGAGTAGTGGTGCGGTGCTGTACCGCAGTTTTTCTGTTTGACAAAACTACGTTTTGCCCGCGTTCTCAAAAAAGCTATAGCTGAAAGTTGCATTTTCTCTCCATACCCGACTACCTGCGGTGGCTGCTAGAAAGCTGCTGTTTGAATTTAAAATATTTTTTTTGTAGCCGCTGCCGCTGCTGCTTTTTGTAAATAGCAGCTTCATCTCCAGAAGCTTCAGAACAACTTTTTTAAACATCTTCAGCTGCCCCAAACAGATCCTCAAACAACTCTTCTTGAACTCATTTCTTGAAAGTGGAGCTTTGCTAACCCACTCGCCATTTTGTCTGTCATTTGCTTTGCTTTTTCAAGATGCATAATTTTTCTTTTACTTTTTCTAGTAAAATCTAGTTTTTAAATGTTCATACATCTATGCTTTCTTAGGTGAAAATTGGGCTTCGAGTTCTTACCCGCCCCATGCCGGATCAGCTACCAACAATTTACCGAACCCTTGGAGAGAACTACAATGAGAGGGTTTTGCCATCTATTATTCATGAAACTTTGAAAGCTGTTGTTGCTCAATACAATGCCAGCCAACTTATCACACAGAGAGAGGTACTCCTTTTTGTGAATCATTTGAAGTTTTCTTTACTGTGATTGATAGCTCTACTAGTTTATGTATTTTTTAAGACAAATAATAGGTGACTTGTGGATATGACCTGAATATTGTTTGCTTATAGGCTGTGAGTCGAGAAATAAGGAAAATTTTGACTCAGAGGGCGGCAAACTTCAATATTGCACTGGATGATGTATCCATTACAACTCTCAGTTTTGGGAAAGAATTTACTCATGCAATCGAAGCTAAACAGGTTGCTGCACAAGATGCTGAGAGGGCCAAATTTATAGTGGAGAAGGCTGAGCAGGACAAAAAGAGTGCCATAATAAGAGCTCAGGTGAGCCCTTATTTGTTACATGCTTTATTTGCTTCTAATTTCTCATTCTTATTGCCCTTGTTGGTGGCCTTGTATTTTTTCAAGAAATATTGAACTTGTAGACGCAACCAAAGAAGCTTTTATAGTCATATTTATTTCATCTATTTTAAAAGAACTCGTGTTGCATGAGTTAAAGATATTATACAGTAATTTCTTTGATGGTTTATTATCATTTATTTTCCCTGAGGTTTTACTAGATATCAGCCCCCTAAGGTTTGACAAACTATCAAATACTTATCTAGTTTTTGATCCATTTTTTTAAAATTAATAATAAAACTTCTTTTTTGCTCTTGAAAAATATTACAGAAGGAGCATATAATATTTTTTATTAAATGAAAGACACATAAAGATCTAACAATTATAAAGAAATTTATCATGGATAAATGAGAGCGAGATATTGTTAGGGCTTGAGCGGTCAGACATCAACAACCCAGAGAATTAAATGATAATGAAGTGAACTCATTTGCAACTCCCTTGGGATTGGTTAGAGGAAGTTGGAGTTTGAGGAAAAAAAAATGTAATTAGTCTTGATTAATCAAGACATTTTGCCCAATAAATTACGTCTACTCATTTCATGCTCATTTCTTGTTAATAGAAACAACCATAAAAGACACTTGGCTTACTCTAACCAATCATATACACATTTTCTTATCTCCTTTTAACCGGACCAATTTCATAGAAGCACATGGCAAAAGTTAACCAACTAGAAAGTATCATTTGCGCTTATTTTTCACCTTACCAAAAGTGCGGCAAAGCTAACTTTTTGCCACTTGGATGTCTTTGAGCGAAGGTTGCGGTTCTCGATGTGTTTCGTCGATTCAGTTGCCTTTGTGTTTTGTTTTGCTCTTGTTTCTATGCCATCTTGAGTTGTATAATTTCTCCCCCTCCTTGAAGAGCTACCTTATCCTGAGGTCAAGGTCTCGAAGAAATGATAACAAATTTGTTTTTAGGATCCAGGTGGCATCTTTGCTAGGTAAACCTTCCCATTCAACATGGTGCTGTTTCGCGGGTGTGTCGCCTTTGAGGGTGCGGTGGGAACAAAATATTGCCATGGGTTTGATGATGGTTATCCAATTCTTGGATGGTAGTGTGGCTGTGTGTAGGTCATTTTGTGGTAATTTTTTTAAGGAGATGAGGAAGACGGGATGAATATGGGATTAAGGTGAGAGTTGGAGTTTGTCTGCGAAGTAGCCATTGTGTTTCAATACTGGATCGGGAGTGTAGTAGTGACGTAGAAGCTTAGTGTAGTATTGATGATGGATATAGTTTCAGTAGTATGGCTAGAGCTTGACCAAGGGTAGTTCTCCCTTTATGAACTTCATATTGTTACGGTGTTTTTCAAAGTGATTTTTCATGCATTGCTGGGAGGTTTGGAGACGAGGATAATTCTGGTTGTAAGATCTTGGGGTTGAAACATGCCTCTATGGTGGCCGCCTAGTGACGTGGTTCATTCATTTTTGAAACTGAGTTCTGAACATTCGGTCTATAGCGAGCTTGTAGGAACTGACGTTGCATCTCCCATTTCATCTGAGACCAGGTAGTAATTTTACTCTTTCATTCTCATTGTTGAAGAGCCTTTAAGTTCATCCATCATTGAGATGCACTCTTTCTTAACTTGCTAGCGGTTAGTTTCACCATTCTGTCCTGGAACCTAAAAATACATTCCAGGGTCCAGAACCAGTTGATGATCTCGTTCTGATCTTATGTGGCACTGACATATGTCAGATCCCCTTTTACTTCAAAATCATGGCTTCTAAGATATTTCAGGTCAAGGTTTCGTTGTAGAGGTCCTTCATCCTTGGCATTCTTACGGTGGAAGATTCTCCCCATTCATTCGATCTAGCAAGTCACCGTTGTTGCTACGGGTGACCCATCTGGATGGTCTCCTTTCCTCAATAACATCGATCCATTGTAGCACTCGACAGAGTTGTCGCTGTATCTCTTCTCTGATAAACTTCTGATCGGCGTCCGAGTATTGCCTTCTCGATGCTATGATTAGAGTTTGGGTGTGGGTAGATGAAAAGAGGTATGTAGGGGTGATGTAGGGTTGGAAAGAAAAATTTTGGATGACCGGATTGAAAAATCAGCAAATGGGAGGATTTTTGTGTGGAGGTGGGTTGGCTATGGGTTAATGTTAGAAACCCTAGGATAGGACGGGTTAGATTAGCTCTGATACCAAATGATACCCGAGTTAAGCCAAACCACAACTCTTTTATGAATCATCGATAGAAGTTAGTGAGACCGTGAAAACTTCTAATCTCCGAGATAGTGGATGGGGGTGGAGACAACTTGATGGCTTCTACCTTCTGTGGGTTTGTATGGACTCCTGACTTATCCGTGATGAATCTCAGAAAGTGCACACTTTTACTAGCAAACTCGCACTTGGACTTGTTAAGATATAATTTTTGTTCAAGTGGGACAGATAGGATAGTAGTCAATTGCTTGAGGTGATTTGACATCAATCAGCTGTAGACAAAGATATCATCAAAAGAAATGATACAAAATTGATCAAAGAAAGGTTTTAGAACTTCACTGATGAGTAGTATAAATGTGCTTGCACAACCCGAACGATGTTACAGGCCATTCCTACATGCCTTCTTTAGTTTCAAAGTCTTTTTCCCATTCATCAACTTTACAAATATGGATTTGATGGTACCCACTTCTTAAGTCCAACTTGGAGAAAATGGATACACGAGCAAGTCATTCTAGAAGATCCTCAAATCTTGGCATAAGAAAATGATACTTTATAGTGATTTTTTTATAGCGTGAATGTCTACACATTCTCGCCAACTTCCATTTTTTTTATGGATAAATAAAGTTAGTACCACGCACGGGTTGAGGCTGGGGCGAATATACTCCTTGCTTAAGAGTTCCTCAATAATTCCTCTCAACTAACCTTGTAATAGTGAGTGATGTTTGTAATAGTGAGCTCCTAGAATCAGATCAATTTGATTTGAATTGATTGGATAGGAGGAATTTATTTGGCAATGTGGCTGGCATAACATCTGCAAACTACTTTAGTAATTTCTGCACTTCCGTTGGTCGATTCAGGTCATAATTTCTTGAACTCTCTGTTGCATAATCTGTCACTATAACTCCCAGTAATAGTGAGTGATTTTGCATCCCGCAATTAACTGTGAACCAGACATGGAAGTGAAAGCTGATCTCTCCACTTGAGGTGGCCCTCCGTGTTGAGATGCAGAAGTGCTGCTTGGCAGCAACCATATTTTTTTTACCTTGCCATTCAAACATGTATGTGTTACTTCTTTCATCATACCAAGCTAAGTCCCGTTGTCACACTGCCAAGGCTTACCTAATATGATATGACATACATCCATGTCTATGAAATTACATACAACTCCACATTTATATTGTCTTCCAATGGAGAATGAAACTTGGCTTGAATCAGTCACTGCAGTTTCCACTCCTTTATTTACCCACCTATTTTATATGGATTTGGGTGTTTAGTAGTTTTTAATTGTAAGTTTTTAACCATATTTTGCGGCACTATATTCTCTGTACACATATTGTCGATATGTTGATCACAAACTTTTCCCCTTACAGTAAATCTAGTGTGAAATATTTGATGCAGTTAAGATGTATTCATTTGTTTAGGAGCCAACAAAATTTTTTATGATACAAGGCAATAATTCATCATCTGCTACGAGATCTTCACAATCATCAATCAACGGTAATGTATGAGTGCTATCATTCAACTCTTGTTCTCCTTCCATCAATTGAACTTAATGGCGGTTAGGGTAGTCATTGCAATGATGCCCGGGCTGAAAACAATGAAAGCATTTTTATTGCCCTGGCTTGTTGTAAATATTATCTTTGATGGTGTTTGGCTTGGTTGATCCCTTTCTTTTTGTAGCTGATTGATTTGGAGACTATTGGACTTGAAGGGAGCTTGTTTTTGCACTGAAATTTGGACTTCTTCGCTGATCGATGGGTTTATCCCTACTTGGTCGTTTACAAGTGTTAAATTTTAACGCTCGAGAGAGTTGCAATTTTGCTTTGTAAGCAAAGTTGACATCCTAGGATAGTGACTAGACATCCTTCATCTTGAATTTTTCCTCAAATTGTTTTTCGAGACCGCCAATGCATCTTGCCACCAACTATTGATCTGTTTCATTCAGATCATTAAGAGAACTCAACCGATAAAACTCAGTGTATCACTAACTGTGAGATACTCCTTCGGAATTGTTATGCTCCCGTTATTGTAATTTCTCTTGAGTCGGTCGTTGAAATTGAAACAATCCTTTAGGTGTGTCCGAGTAGTATTTGATATGGGCAGTAGTTGGGATGATCTCTTTTGTCGCCTTCCTCTAGCTTCATTGGCTTTGACAGTTTGAATTCTGATTTCTTCATCAAATTGTAGAATATCTTCCTCATTGACTAATTCTTTAAGGGAAATACTTTGTTCAACCGTTCTGCCATTATTCAATGTGGCCTTCCGTCTGTCTGATATGGTCTTCATTGAAACGACTATTGACAGTGCTGTTGAGGAGTTTGGTAACTCTACCGAGGCTGCTCTGTCTGTATCGATATTGGCTGCTTGTCTTTGTCCACCGCTGCCACAGTCCCAAACTTCTTCTCAAAGGCTTTTACTAGTTTCGACTTTTCGGCCTTTTACATAAGTCTGAGTTGTTTTGCTTCTTCTTGCAAACTTCCAACTTTGCTAAGCAGATTTTCAAAAATATTGATCGTAAATCCTTTGAGTAGAAAAACCATCGGTCTGTGGATGCTTTTCAGCAGAATCTCGATCGCATGTTGTTCTTGGAGCTGCAGCTCGCATTTAATGCTTAAGTTTCTCCATTGCAGAATGTAGTCTACCAAAATTTTTGTCGGTTTTGTCGCTTTTTTAGGTCCACCTCAAGCTTCTTTAGAGGGATTTTGAGCCAGTTGTTTTGATTTTTTATTTTAAACCAAGCCTTTCACACTTTTTAACACTTTTTCATTTCTTTTTTTTCTAATTCCACTAAGAATTATTATATATAGTCGAGCCCATTTCTTTTAATGATTTTGAATGTCCAATTCCTCCCTCCTAACTGATAAATCTTAAATTCTCCTCAATGTAAATTCCCAACATATTATAATCCAATCAAAAGTTAAGACACTCTTGGCCAAATTAATAACTTAAAGGTTTAAACTACCATTAGCTAACTACTAATATTTTAATTACTCGTTTAATTATGCTGAAACATTTTAGGTTCATGTGAGGGTTGTTATAGTTTAGGATTCGGTCATTAGGGGATCAATTCAAATCCCCTTTAATAACTCTTCACATTCTAATGATTTTATTATCTAGCCCATTAAGTCATCAGGATTTATAACATGAGTCCCTATAGAAAAAGTGAAGTCTACAACTCAAATACGAGAATTATTTTAATGCAAGTATAAATACATCAACCCCTTCTCCAAACCTGTTTTCTATCTGATGCATGCCATATGAGAATGTACTGATCCAAATGAATAAGTGCAGGCAATTTTGAATAGCATAGGAAATAAAATGCATTGCATTTCCGATATAACAAGAACACAGTAGTAAATCAAAAGGTGAAAAATGCACACATAAAGCTCAAACAAGTACAGGAAATCATAAGGCCACAACATATCATATAAACTGACAGAAACCTTCATAACAAAAACAATGCATATACAAGTCACAAAAATAAAACAAATACACCAATCCAACTCCCCCTACTCATCACTATCACTCTCCTCCATCTGCACGTCTCCTAGGCCATAAATTTAAAACGATAGCAATAGCTGGAATGACACAGTCAGTTGTGGTCCCAATAGTAATGAGAAGCACTGGGGCATGTAATCGTTTTGGCACTGGTGCTGGGTGGCGTAAAACTGAGGCTGCTTCTGTATGTCATGAAGCTCCCACTCCATGATAGCTTGAGTGATTGCCAACACCTCCAGTTGTCCGACCAGCTCTATGATGAAGTGGTCAGTCCGCTACATCTTACGAGGTCTTGAGGAACTTTCCCCAAGCATANCAATACTATCATAAATCAATTGTCGTCTGTTGAAATTGATTTTGATGATGAGATACATGCGCTGATATTATTGGTATCGTTGACAAATAGTTGGGAAACCATGAGGATGACAATTAGTAGTTCTACAGGTAAATCTAAACTAAAATGTGATGATATTCGTGATTTTATTTTGAATGAGGAAGTGCGCAGAAAAGATTGTGGCGAGATCTCGGGTTCGAGTTCGACTTTGAATGTTGATTTCAGAGGAAGATGACATGACATAAACTCAAATAGAAGGAGATTAAAATCAAAGTCTGGTCAGCAGATAACCTGCTGGAATTGTGGCAAGGCTAACCACATCAAGAGGAACTGCAGGAATCCTAAGAATATAGAGAATGATAACGCAAATGTGATATCTGAAGAAGTACATGATGCACTTATGCTGGCAGTTCATAGTTCTGTTGATGATGGAAGTGAAGAGGAGAGTGGGTCCGGGACACCCATTCCTATTATTCCACAGATAGATAGTAGAGAACCACAGATGTATGAAGAAATATTGCAAGATGAAAGTTCGAGCAAGTGGGAGCTGACAGAACTTCCACCAAATAAGAAGACATTATACAACAAGTGTGTGTATTAAGTAAAGACTGAGCATGATGACAGTAAGAGGTACAAAATTAGACTTGTTGAAAAAGGCTTTCAGCAGAGACAGGATTTTGCCCATGCAGTGAGAGTTGTAAGCAGAGACAAAAGTAATCTAGGAAATAACTTAGAGGTGCAAAGCTATGTTGACTCTGCTGATATGTTGACTAAGGGTGTTACTCTTGAGAAACTGAAGTTGTGCACATGTTCAGTTGGTCTTCTGGAGTGAAGACAGAAGCTTTGAGTTGTAGAGGTGGATGATTCATGTTTAAAGTAAAGGACGACACCGCCAGTGAAGGATATCAGTTCGAGAAAGAAGACGTTGTAGCATGTGTATCNCAATACTATCATAAATCAATTGTCGTCTGTTGAAATTGATTTTGATGATGAGATACATGCGCTGATATTATTTGTATCGTTGACAAATAGTTGGGAAACCATGAGGATGACAGTTAGTAGTTCTACAGATAAATCTAAACTGAAATGTGATGATATTCGTGATTTTATTTTGAATGAGGAAGTGCGCAGAAAAGATTGTGGCGAGATCTCGGGTTCGAGTTCGACTTTGAATGTTGATTTCAGAGAAAGATGACATGACAGAAACTCTAATAGAAGGAGATTAAAATCAAAGTCTGGTCAGCAGACAACCTGCTGGAATTGTGGCAAGGCTGACCACATCAAGAGAAACTGCAGGAATCCTAAGAATATAGAGAATGATAACGCAAATGTGATATCTGAAGAAGTACATGATGCACTTATGCTGGCAGTTCATAGTTCTGTTGATGATGGAAGTGAAGAGGAGAGTGGGTCCGGGACACCCATTCCTATTATTCCACAGATAGATGGTAGAGAACCACAGATGTATGAAGCAATCTTGCAAGATGAAAGTTCGAGCAAGTGAGAGCTGGCAGAACTTCCACCAAATAAGAAGACATTATACAATAAGTGTGTGTATTAAGTAAAGACTGAGCATGATGACAGTAAGAGGTACAAAATTAGACTTGTTGAAAAAGGCTTTCAGCAGAGACAGGATTTTGCCCATGCAGTGAGAGTTGTAAGCAGAGACAAAAGTAATCTAGGAAATAACTTAGAGGTGCAAAGCTATGTTGACTCTGCTGATATGTTGACTAAGGGTGTTACTCTTGAGAAACTGAAGTTGTGCACATGTTCAGTTGGTCTTCTGGAGTGAAGACAAAAGCTTTGAGTTGTAGAGGTGGATGATTCATGTTTAAAGTAAGGGCGACACCGCCAGTGAAGGATATCAGTTCGAGAAAGAAGACGTTGTAGCATGTGTATTGGTCTCCAAGTGAGAGATTGTTAGCGCTGAAGAAAGATTTCATGCTCGCTCCCGCCTCTTATGTTTCGCGAAACGGCGCCAACTCCCGCTCCCACGCCCGCTCTTCCGATCACGATCTCTCGTTCGCGCCTCCTATCTCTTCAGTCGTGAAACTATTCCCGCCTTCCCTGTTTCCGCGAAGCGAAGCATCTTTCACTTGTTTTAAGTTGCGAACAAAAGAGGAAGAATATGGAGTACACACGACTCTCCTTCAGATTTTGCACAGCCTTTTGTGTTCTTCTTCGGTAGTTTGTGCTTCCACGGGATAGAGGAAGCGAAGTGCAAGGTGTAGTTACTTGAGGTGAAGTAAGAAGAAAAAAGAAGAAGATTGCTCTCTCTTGAATTCTTCTTGGTCTCTTGTGGTAGAAGAAAAATTTGGTTTATTTCTCTTGTAAGTTTATCTTCTTCGGTGTATTTCGGTTTAGAACTTCTTCGACGTATCTCAGTGTAGAGAGAGAAGAAGAAAGAGAGAAGAAGAGGGAGCAACTAAGTGAGAGATTCCTCTTGTAAGCCGAGACAATCGACTAGTGTAAATTCCTCAAGTAATAAAATCCTCTGCAACTCCGTGGACGTAGTCAATTTGTCGAATCACGTAAATTTGTGTGTTCTGCTGTGTTAGTGTTTTCTGGTGTGAATTTTCTCGTTCTATTTTTTGCTTTGTCAAAGATCGTTATCTTATTTTATTTCTATATATACCACAACAAAAGAGGGGAAAGAAGCTTCAGAATACCCACCAAAAACTTATACTCCTAATGATAAGCCAAATTTGAAGAAGAAACCATACTCATCATTTCCTAGATAGTCAAATGACTTTGGTTCACAGAAATGCAGCATGTCGCAGCACAAAATGAGCAGGAAAGAAATTGATGACGTAATAAGTGATAAAACACATAATGTTAAACTTGATTCTATTCCTGGATACTCTAGTGTTGTTGATGCAAGTGATCCTGTACATGAGAGTAAAAACAAAGCAGAGGAGTCTGAATGTGCTTCCCTTCAAGAAGTTCCCATAAATGAGAAAGACAACTTCCAATCTTATGTCTCCCATCAAACATCAAGTAGGCATATAGCGTTACATACTTTTAATTGTAATTTTAATATGTATTTTCTTTTTTTTAAGCTTCTTAATACTCACTCTTAAGTGAGGTGTATATCCTTTTTTAGTACTGTTATGAAATGTTTTGTTTGTTCTAAACTATCAAATATAT
>JXCR01137562.1:72683-96070 GCA_002079205.1 Phalaenopsis hybrid cultivar | reverse complement strand
AACTATCCGGCCAAGTAATCATCACTTCCCACGAGCCAAGCCAAAAAGAAAAACAATTAGTCAACAATCCCGTTCTGAGAACCCTTGAGAAAACTAACCAACCAAAACTACAAACTAGAGAACCCCCAGAGAAAACCAACCATCAAATAATAATACATTGGAAATCAGAAAAAAACAAAACCATCAATACCATCTGGCTACCAGCTAGAGAACCCATCAAACAAAACCAAAAAACCAAGAATCAGAAACTAAAAAACAAACCAACAAATACTATCAACCAGAAAACCCTTAAGAAATATAAAATAAACAACAAAAACATAACAAAAGAGAAGGAAAAAAAATACTTAGCCTCATAATGACACAACAACTTAGTCTCATAGTACATAACACTCCCAAAGAACTTACGAGGTTTTTAATTTATATAAATGGCCAAATAGTTAAAAAAAAATTTACATACGAGCTAAAAAGTTCCTAGGTTGATGTAAGAAAATTATTGGCAAGCTGGTGTGATTTAAAAAAAATAAATTTAACCATATATTATTTTATTAATAATTAATTGACACCCTAAATAGAAATTTGAAAAGCATAAGTGATGCGACGAAACTCACAGTGAAGTAAGTCAGCTGGACAACGCAAGCTTACGTGACAAGTAATAATGCGGTTAAAAAATACAGCGTATTGATCCCATGAGGATAGTGCCAAAATATTTCTAACAAATGAATTTCTACTTTACCGAACTGCTGAGTCTAGTTTGAAATGTTCAAAATCAACAGATAAATCAAATAATCCTAAAAGAAAGTAGTAAACAAGAATTATAGGAAAAAACTATTGTACTTTTCATATATGCAAGGTTCATATTCTTTTGATATAGTTCATATGGTTTCTTGAAGTTTTCCTATAGGTCCCACGCTATAGTTGATAACCAGAGATGAAAAATTTTTCTTATGTCTATGTCTAGGTCAAAAAAATACTATAATCCATGGAGTTGAGGCTTCCTCACTCCATGCATTATGCAGAAGTATTTTGATCCCCTTGAAAGCTTGCACAATCCCGCTGGAATATGTCCATTCTCTCGGGATTTTATGGTTAACTATTCAATTTCACTACGCAACGGTTAGTGACTGTAGCTTGGNCCCCCCCAAAACACACACACACACACACAAAATCTTCACATCTATACATAGGGCGGTGATGAGTGTAAGGTGACCTAACCCTAAATTGTTCTGGCCAATAGCTATGTAAGCTATGGTATGGTAAATCCCTAGTCCAATATCTATCATCTTCCTTGCTTGAATACAAAAATTAAGGACCTTCTATACCTTAATGACATTAGTAACGCTTGTGGTAGGAAGAAAATGGGCTACAATGAAGTAGTGCCAGACCCAGGCTGTAAGGTTCAGGTGCGTGAGTGAAAAGTTGACTATTCTCTTCCCCTTATCTCCAAATCTAGTCTTCCACCGACCAATGGAGTTAGCCAGGAAGGCTATGATCTCCTAGTAGTTTGAGAGAGAAATCTATAATAATCATAATAGGGGGGGTTGGGAGGGTCATAGAGACTGTTGATCTTGGTAGGGTCATAAGGGATTATACTCCCCACATGAAAACTCACCCATCCACGAGTTTTTACAGACACTATGTTGGCTAATCAAGTAAGATATTTATCTTATCGGACAAAGTCGACATCAATCAATTTCTTGACCTCGTCTATGACCTATTGTTCTATTTCTACACGCATTCTCCTTGGAGCTAGCTTTACTGGGATTGCATTTTTTTCCGGTCCAAGTTTGTGGACCGCCATTTCTGGAGCCAGCACGAGCATTTCGTCGTAGCTCCAAGCGAAGTAATCTTTATATTCAGCCTTGGTATATTTTTGATATTGTAAATATAGTTTATGTTTGTAATCGGATGGTAGGAAATGACTTCTCATTAGTTGTCACATCCTCCTCTAGCTTCGTATACAACTTCGGCCCTCTTTCTCGCGGGATTGGGTTAGTTGAACCCACCAAGTGCCATCCCCTTTTTTTAGTTTGTATGCAACATATTTAACTTGTTTGTCTGCTGAAATATCCATTTCTTCGAAGAAAGACTCGACTGATTGCTCCCAATCTAAGTAATCTTCTATATGCTAATGACCATCAAAGAAGGGCATGTCAATTTTCACCTTATAGTCTCTCCAAATTCGACCTTCGGAATGGTGATGCTTGTAGTTGGATTTCCAAATGGGAATTTCAGCCTCCGAATCGGAGTCAAAAAGGTCTGCACGTCGGCAAAGGTCCTTGTCGAACACAGGAGCTTCTTTACTGCTGATTAAACTCTTGCCATTGGGATCGCCTCGGTTCTCGAGTTAACACAATGACATCTCCAAGGGCAAGTGTGGTAGCAATGCTCTCCGGTGTGGTTGTCGATGGAAAAGGTCCATTAATCCTGATTTAGCTCAGTTCTTACCTCATCCATGATGTTGGTAAAATTGGAAGCAAGAGCATCAAATCATCGCTCGAGACGAATGTGAGCTTCACACAAATCATTTCAGCTGTGATCGTCGTCGTGATTGGTATTTTGGCTTCTGACTTCCAACTAACTCCAATACTAAATGATGCATTCACCTGCGACGGGAGAGAAGAAGAGCATGAAAATGCTAATCGGAGAAGGGGGAAAAATTCATTGTGCACCATACATTAATAGACTTCCTTTTCATCACTACCACTGGGTAGGAGTTTCATTCTACCTAACACAAAAAAAAATCCACTAAACACAACTACTTAATAATACTAAAAGCAGAATTGACTACTTAATAACGGTAATTAGCCAATGCTAAGCTGAAGCCCGCTGCATCAGGAATGGTGCCTGTGTTAGTCATCAAGGATGCTAGAGGTTTGGAATAATTTAGCTAACTTTCCATGCAAGTCCTGGTATATAAATGGGTCAAAGCTCTTCCTCGAGGCTGCAATAAATTTTGCCAAAGAGTTCAACCGTTTTGTTTGGACATTCAATGATATCATTTCTCCATAGTTTTGTTAATGTGGAAGAACATAAGGGTAAATTAATCGTTACGAAGAGTTTGTCGAAGCCACGAGACTTTGGATTTGGTATATTGAGGGATGGCGAGATGATTTGCCTTAAATGTGTTCCATCCATTAGATCTGACGGTGACGGTGGTGAAGAAGATGAAGAAGGAACAATGGAATTAGTTTTTGTTTAACTAGGAAGCCTTTCCTGAAGTATCACACATACTCACTAACCAGCCATAAAAAGGTTTGGCATACTCTAACCGACCGATATACATTTTTTTTAATCTTTTTTATTTTAACCATGATAAGTAAAGACACTCACACATGTAAACCAACTAGAAATTGATATTTTCACTTCTTTTTTCACTTGCCAAAACATCACCCAAGCAAACCTTTTGCCACTGGAAGCCTTTGAGCCAAGCTGAAAGTCCAGGCGCCCATTTGGTTTTCCCGGGCCGGTTTCCAGCTTGTGTCGGTCCAATCCTCCTGCTGGCTATTACTGCTAATTTTCAAAAACATCCACTGACACAAGTTTTGCAAACAAAATTTCCGAAATANAATTGTAACCAAGATATTTGTAATGTATGGTAGATTAAGGATGAAAGGTTAAAAATTAAAAAAAATTATATTTTTTTTGAAATAGAATTATTTTATTTTGTAATAATTATGAAATTTCAAGTGTACTTAATGATTGATTCAATGAGATAAATATTGAATTTCTTTTGTGTGTAACTTGTTTAAATTCATGTGATGTATTTTTAACTTTTGATAATGAAAGCTTAAAATATCTTACCAAATTTATTCTTATGATTTCTCAAATATATATGTCATGATTCTGGGTAGTCAGCTTAAAAATTTCATTAGTGACATATTTCTAATGATATATTTTGAAAGTTGAAAGAAATTGAAGAATTAACATTAAAAAATAGTGAAAACTAAAAAAATATATATTATTTATCTATTAATATACTTACCTTTTAAACTTGCTTTGATATTCACAATTATTATAAAAACAAGTGAATGGNATTATTTATCTATTAATATACTTACTTTTTAAACTTGCTTTGATATTCACAATTATTATAAAAACAAGTGAATGACTTTTCTTCGCTACAACAATTGTAAAGAATCACTCAAGCAATTGTTTAGGGTTTAGGAAACTATCGATGAACACTTGAATGATTACCTTTAATAAAAACTAAAATTTATTAGTTTTGATGGTAAAATGATCATATAATTGTCTAAATTTTTGAAAACCTGGAAGGAGCAAATTATAAGTAATGTTTTTTTTTAAACTTTTTTAGCATATGTTTACTTTTTTATATTACAACTTNATTACCTTTAATAAAAACTAAAATTTATTAGTTTTGATGGTAAAATGATCATATAATTGTCTAAATTTTTGAGAACCTGGAAGGAGCAAATTATAAGTAATGTTTTTTTTAAACTTTTTTAGCATATGTTTACTTTTTTATATTAAAACTTAAAAAAAAAAACTATCAATGGGACTTTCAAATTTGAATGAATATGATTCAACAAATTTTTTAAATTATTAGTTTATATCTTCACTAAATTTTTTTTTCTAGCTGCACCACTAGAATTAGTGTGGATTTTTTTTTGTTAGTTGCAGAGCAAAGTATATAAGTTGCCTATCTCTTCTATCCTGTTGTCTAAATTTTCACCTAAGTTTCTTCGTCTCTTTCTTGATNCTAGAATTAGTGTGGATTTTTTTTTGTTAGTTGCAGAGCAAAGTATATAAGTTGCCTATCTCTTCTATCCTGATGTCTAAATTTTCACTTAAATTTCTTCGTCTCTTTCTTCACTGCCATTCCTATTCTATTTGAAGGGACATACGTTGAAGGTTGAAAGTGGTGATTGCTAATGTTGGAGCTTAGTCAAGTACATTGGAATTCTTTATCATTCAACCAATCAATGATTTTAAAGTTATCTTAGGGCTAAAATTGTAGCATCAAGTAAAAGCATTCCTAATGTCCTTCGCCAATAGCATGTGAAATATGGAAGGAAATCAATCATGCATAGTACCAATAACAAGAAGCAGCAAGCAAGAAGTTAAGTTTTTATACATTAACCATCCAATTTAAGAAAGGCATCCAATGAGATGAAGAAAGATACTTATCTATTATTCATGACTTAGATGATGAAGAATCAAAGACCAAAGAAGACATGATAAGGGAAGTTGTGGCGTGACTTGAGGAATTTAAAGATGTTTCACATATAGAGTTACTNACTATCAACCAGAAAACCCTTAAGAAATATAAAATAAACAACAAAAACATAACAAAAGAGAAGGAAAAAAAAATACTTAGCCTCATAATGACACAACAACTTAGTCTCATAGTACATAACACTCCGAAAGAACCTACGAGGTTTTTACTTTATATAAATGGCCAAATAGTTAAAAAAAATTTTACATACGAGCTAAAAAGTTCCTAGGCTGATGTAAGAAAATTATTTGGCAAGCTGGTGTGATTTAAAAAAATAAATTTAACCATATATTATTTTACTAATAATTAATTGACACCCTAAATAGAAATTTGAAAAACATAAGTGATGCGACGAAACTCACAGTGAAGTAAGTCAGCTGGACAACACAAGCTACGTGACAAGTAATAATGCAGTTAAAAAATACAGTGTATTGATCCCATGAGGATAGTGCCAAAATATTTCTAACAAATGAATTTATACTTTAAAGAACCGCTAAGTCTAGTTTGAAATGTTCAAAATCAACAGATAAATCAAATAATCCTAAAAGAAAGTATTAAACAAGAATTATAGGAAAAAACTATTGTACTTTTCATATATGCAAGGTCCATATTCTTTTGATATAGTTCATAAGGTTTCTTGAAGTTTTCCTATAGGTCCCACGCTATAGTTGATAACCAGAGATGAAAAATTTTTCTTATGTCTATGTCTAGATCAAAAAAAGACTATAATCCATGGAGTCGAGGCTTCCTCACTCCATGCATTATGCAGAAGTATTTTGATCCCCTTGAAAGCTTTCACAATCCCGCTGGAATATGTCCATTCTCTCGGGATTTTATGGTTAACTATTCATTTTCACTACACAACGGTTAGTGAATGTAGCTTGGCAAAATATTTTAACTTTACTATCGCGTTCAATAAAAAGTGAATAAAGACCAGAGGTTAACACAACAACATGAAACATGTATGCTTAAAAAGGGCGTCAAGGGAACACAAGATTCATAACATGAAAATTACAAAAAAGTACATACGACTTGTATCACAAGAATATGAACTAAAATTAGTTAAAATGCATGATTACAAGAAAAATAAACTTTGCAATTGCAAGAATAAGGAAGGGAGAGGATGTAAAGATCACTGAAAAATCAAGAACGAGCCAAACAGTCCATTGCAATGCATCAATGTCTCTTCTNATTAGTTAAAATGCATGATTACAAGAAAAATAAACTTTGCAATTGCAAGAATAAGGAAGGGAGAGGATGTAATGATCACTGAAAAATCAAGAACGAGCCAAACAGTCCATTGCAATGCATCAATGTCTCTTCCGAACAATACAAACATTCATGGATCTCTCTCATACAAATTGCTCTCAATCTCACCTCACAATATCATAAAAGCTCTCAAATAATCATGAAAAAGGTAAAAAAACAAAAACAGAATCTTCCGAGCGAAGCCATAGAAAAAATCTTCAAAAAGCTTCTAAATACTTTCCCTAACCTTAGAAGCACAACTCCTAGGTAAAAACATACAAATCAGTCAAAATTCTGAAATTTTGTGTTTTGGTGGATTAGTGTGCGCACGCGGGCGCGTGGGCTCACCCGACCTATTTTGACAAGACCAGGCCAATTCTGGCAAGGGTTGNCCGAGCGAAGCCATAGAAAAAATCTTCAAAAAGCTTCTAAATACTTTCCCTAACCTTAGAAGCACAACTCCTGGGTAAAAACATACAAATCAGTCAAAATTCTGAAATTTTGTGTTTTGGTGGATTAGTGCGCGCACGTGGGCGCGTGGGCTCACCCGACCTATTTTGACAATACCAGGCCAATTCTGGCAAGGGTTAGCCTTGCTTGAGGCTATGTGCAGGACGGGTGCGTGCACATGCTCGCACTCCAATTTTGGTAGTGGCGCATTGAGAGACTGGATTTGGCAAGCTCGTGGCCCATTTTGGCAAGTGGGGGAGCTTGGAATGGCAAGTGTGTGTAGGTGCGAGTGTGGAACAACGGGTGCACACACATGCATGCCAACGACACGTGGCAGCATAGACGAGCACGCGTGTGCCCCGACTTGGAGGGTCACATGTGCAAACTCCTGTTTTTTTTGTCATTTTGGCTCCAAATTCATTCCTTTTTCATTTCTCAAGCNACACGTGGCAGCATAGACGAGCACGCGTGTGCCCCGACTTGGAGGGTCACATGTGCAAACTCCTGTTTTTTTGTCATTTTGGCTCCAAATTCATTCCTTTTTCATTTCTCAAGTGTCTTAAGATCTATAATCTGCACAAATAACAAAAATATCTTTCTCAAGCATAATTTCATAAAAAAAATGTGATAATTAACATAGTAATTAATGTCAAAAAATTACGTAAATTTGCATCGCATCAATAAGGCATAGGAAGAGTATAAAGCATAAAATTTGCTTATCATCACAATACACTTATACACCAAGATTTCATATAAACGGTTGTCTTTGTGGCTGGCCNAGCATAATTTCATAAAAAAAATGTGATAATTAACATAGTAATTAATGTCAAAAAATTACGTAAATTTGCATCTCATCACTAAGGCATAGGAAGAGTATAAAGCATAAAATTTGTTTATCATCACAATACACTTATACACCAAGATTTCATATAAACGGTTGTCTTTGTGGCTGGCTTACATCATTGCTCCATCAAAACTACAATTGAATATACAAAATATCCAACTATAACACCAAACAGGAAACACGTGTAGCACCCATTCATTATCAACAAGATAAGAATATGAGAACAAAACAACTATTTAGTGAAAAATAATAAATAGAATGCATCAATCAACCACAAATCCACAAATGAAACAAAAGCTAACGAGAAGCCTTGATTTATCCAACATGATAGCACATATAGTTTATAGTTTATCCAAATCATCGTTCATAAAATGATAGTAAAATGTTGAATGAAAAATTCAACTCTCCTCTCAAGCCTTAACTTCCATGTGTTAATTGTTAATATCTTAGTAGGAATGTTGGAAGCCGAACATATACTTCAAATTTGTGATTTCAAACTCAAGTTCTCCAGCACATGCACCATTAAGTTCTCCTCTTCAAGTATGTGAAACTAAAATTGCATGCAAAGAAGTTATTGTAATAAATAATACAATATATTTATGGAATATTGATGTAACAAATGTGTAAATGTTATCAAAGGATCTTTTATTGATTTATAATTGGTTCAAATACAATTGTCAGTGCATACTAAAACATTGAATGTCTTTGGAGAAATTGAAATCATAGAANATATAATTATATTTCATATCACATCAAAGTATACCCAAATATAGATATTTGCTTTTCATTTTCTATTTTTAAATTGTTTTTGGGGCATTTAGATACATATTACACAATTCTTATATATCTACACATCCAACACCTAAAAATTCATATTTATATGCATACCACTCAAAGCACTGACATCACATAAAAAATGGCACTAAGGCAACCTTTTTAAATGTGAAATGCTCCTTCTCATGTGTTGGTTTATCATTTATGGCACCAATATATTATAAGCGTAGATATCAAATTGTGGGTGTTAGATATGCAAATACATAAGAGCTGATGGAAATGTATGTAAATTTTCCTTTTTTTTATTTTACATTCATGATCATTGACATTTTTTTTTTTTATCCAGGGTGAGGCCACCAGTGCTCAGCTCATCGGACAAGCAATCGCGAGCAACCCATCATTCCTTGCCCTGAGAAGGATCGAGGCCGCAAGAGAGGTAGCTCAGACCATTTCCAACTCCGCCAATCGCGTCTTCTTACACTCCGACGAATTGCTGCTTAATCTGCAGGATCTCAACCTGGAGAGCACAACCAAATTGAAGAAATAGCTTTGAATCCCTCTCATGGCGGCTTTCATGCTAAAGACTCTGGAAAGTTTGCACTTTTACTTCATTTTTTGCATGCTATGTGGAGTTTGTTTTTCATTTTGAATTTATAAACTCACATGAAAATGATTTCCGACCTTTTCTATTTAATTTAGTCATGCCCTCAAAATATGTTCAGTTTGTTTCTTTTTTTCTCTTTGTTCCAGATATATTTTATTATAATATTTTTGATGGAGGTGCTGGAATTGAGTTAGAAACATTCGTTATATAAAAATGGGCCATGTCCATACCAATTCTTATGTATTTACACATTTAACATCTTAGTTTTGTCTTTATATAGTTCTCTCTAAATTCAGATCAAATATCAGTGGAGGGAAGAAAAGAATCACAAAACATATATGATGTTGTATATTCTCTTCAATTCTAAGGGTGTGTTTTGGGGCGGCGGTGTGGTAGCAGTGCGATGCCGCACCGTATTTTGCATCTGACAAAATTGTGTTTTGTCTGCTTTTCCAAAAAATTGCGGTGGAAAGTTGTGTTTTGTAGCTTGGCCTGACTAATTGTGATGGTTGCTAGAAATATACGATGTGATTTTTCAAAAAAAAAAAAAGTTGTAATAGCCATCACAATTTTTTTGAAAAACAGCTTCTTCTGTAGCAGTTTCACAACTGTTTATTCAAACAACAACAATTGCTCTAAGGTTAACGAAATGCAGCTTTCACATAGAGTGTTATTTATCATTACTGGCTTCTTTGTTTCTCAGCTTCTTCATATCCATACAGATCATTTATGTATCATTACAACTTTTGACTTGCAAATATTAATCTTTATCAAGTATTGCTATTGGACTATGGTATAACATAACTTCTTTCTCAACTTTTCCCAACTCTTATTTGAAGTAATGCCCTATAAGTACATAAGATGTTCTAATCTTAACACCACAATCTTGTGTGATAGTAGCTAGCTACACATAAGATTGACCGCATGCATCTGTGATGTCGAGTTCACAATGACATTGTATTGACTATTGTTCAATAATGTTCTCGTCCAATTATTCAGATCAAAGATTAACGAAGAGCGAATAAAAAATTGCTCGAATGAAAGATGCAACAGATGTAGAATATCTTATACAATGGACTCACTAGGGGCTTGTGCCCCAAATAGCCTAACCTATTGATTTAGTTTAATAAACTCCTAATGGGATAATAAAGTCTTAACATGCATGCATTCTTGTAAGGCTTCTGATCTCACATAAGCAAAGATGGTAGTCTGCCAACAGTTTCTCTTTGACCCACTCCTATAAACAGTTCACAGTTAGGTCTAATTGTTATGCACTGCATTTCAGTGGAGGAAATATATGTGATTTCATTGTAGTTATATGACCTTTTTTTTATTTAGTTCATGATTGCTTATTTTGTATAATACTAATTTAATCTTGAGGTTTTATTCCCTAAGAATTAAATAAATTTTGATGGTTGTCTTTAATATCTGTGTTATACCCCCTGTAACCTCCCTGTAACCTACCTGTAACCTATCTGTAACCTACAAATAAGTTCTGCGCTTATGTTGTTCTGGAAGTTACAGGTAAGTTACAGGGAGGTTACAGGAGGGTATAAAACAGATATAACCCGCCTGCATCCTTTAAATAACCTCCGACGTACGCAGCGCTGCGTACGTCTTTCGTACGCAAATATTTTCCACATTTCACATCCCTACAACTCCCAATGTATTGCAACCACTGCCTATGCATGTCAATCTTGGTTTGTCGAGCACCTCATCATGCACGTACATTGAGTTTGATGGAGATACAAATACTATTTAAATTATAGTGATCTAATTTTTTTTTAATCATATTATATAACTAGTAATAATTTTTTTAACAAGTTTTATCCTTTCAAGTTGCCATTCCCCATGATCACAAACATCATCAAGAGAATTTATGATGTTTCATATCTGCCCTGAAAGAAGATCTAGATCAAGGTTCATCACATATGTTTTTGGGAGTTCGAGGTAAACCTAAATAACAATTTGAGTTATAATTATAACCTTAAGCTAAATTTTCTTGACAATAAAATTATTTGATATTGGTGGTGTAGAAGGAATTCTAGTAGCTGCCTTAGCATCATTAGCATAAATGGAGTTCCAAGAGACCACCTGCTTATGAGATGCAAGAAGGGGCAGAGACTTCAATGGATTGAGGAAGATTTCAAAGCCAAGTTGTGTAGCATCTGAGGCTCTCCTGATTGTGTCAAGAAGAGGCACCAAACACAACATAATCAAGCCTTAGACTGTCTAGAAATGTGCACCTTCTTATACATTGGAGGCTCAGTAAATTATTTTGATTTTATTTTTTTATTTTTATTTAATAAACTCTCAATCGTGCATCACAAAGAAACTTTCATCAGTATTAAAGAGGAATGATAAAGATAATATAGATGTCATCACTTTGGTTAGAAGTTCAAAATAATAACCTAAAAATATAAGAGATGGTGGATAAGTAATTTTAGTTAAAGATGTTAACTCATTATGTCCAAAAAAATGTTATTCAAATTATGACCAAGATATTTGTAATGTGTGGTAGATTAAGGAGGGATGCTTAAAAATGTGATGTATTTTTACTATCAAATAGAATTATTTTATTTTGCAATAATTATGAATTTTCAAGTGTACTTAATGATTGATTCAATGAAATAAATATTGAATTTCTTGTGTGTATAACTTGTTTAAATTCATGTGATGTATTTTTAACTTTTGATAATGAAAGCTTAAAATCTCTTACCAAATTTATTCTTATGATTTCTCAAATATATATGTCATGACTCTGGGTAGTCAGCTTAAAAATTTCATTAGTGACATATGTCTAATGATATATTTTGAAAGTTGAAAGAAATTGAAGAATCAACATTAAAAAATAGTGAAAACTAAAAAAATATATTATATATCTTTTAATATACTTACTTTTTAAACTTGCTTTGATGTTCACAATTATTATAAAAACAAGTGAATGACTTTTCTTCGCTACAATAATTGTTAAGAATCACTCATGCAATTGTTTAGGGTTTAGGAAACTATCGATGAACGGTTGAATGATTACCTTTAATAAAAACTAAAATTTAATAGTTTTGATGGTAAAATGATCATATAACTGTCTAAATTTTTGAAAACCTGGAAGGAGAAATTATAGATAATGTTTTTTTTTTAACTTTTTTAGCATATGTTTACTTTTTTATATTAAAACTTTTAAAAAAAAACTATCAATGGGAATTTCAAATTTGAATGAATATGATTCAACAAATTTTTTAAATTATTAGTTTATATCTTCACTAAAATTTTTCTCTGGCCGCACCACTAGAATTAGTATGGATTTTCTTTTTGGTAGTTACAGAGCAAAGTATATTAGTTGCCTATCTCTTCTATCTCGTTGTCTTCATTTTCACCTAATTTTCTTCGTCTCTTTCTTTGCTTCCATTCTTATTCTATTTGAAGGGACATATGTTGAAGGTTGAAAGTGGTGATTGCTAATGTTGGAGCTTAGTCAAGTACATTGGACTTCTTTATCATTCAACCAATCAATGATTTTAAAGTTATCTTAGGGCTAAAATTGTACTATCAAGTAAAAGCATTCCTAATGCCCTTCGCCAATAGCCTGTGAAATATGGAAGGAAATCAATCATGCATAGTACCAATAACAAGAAGTAGCAAGCAAGAAGTTAAGTTTTTATACATTAACCATCCAATTTAAGAAAGGCAACCAATGAGATGAAGAAAGATGCTTATCTATTATTCATGACTTAGATGATGAAGAATCAAAGACCAAAGAAGACATGATAAGGGAAGTTGTGGTGTGACTTGAGGAATTTAAAGATGTTTCACATATAGAGTTACCGAAGCAACTACTATGTAGAAATGAGATAGACCATCACATTGAGCTAAAGCCTGAGACTGAGTTGCCAGCCATGGAAGTGTACCATTTGACATCCCCTTCCCTCACAACTAGTTATGAAGGAAAAAGCCTTGTATCCATCAAGTTTTTGATGTCTTGGAGTAAATAAGGGAGTTGGCTCGAGCCACACTATATACGATTGTAAGAAGGATGAAGAAATGGGTCGACAAGAAAAGGAGACTGTTTAAGGAAGGAGATCTATTTCTTGTAAAAATCTTACTACAACAATTCAAAAGACTTCTAAATGTACATAAGGGATTAATATGAAGATATGAAGGGTATTTTGAAGTGATAAAGAAAGTAAAAAGTATCCTACAAACTCAACCTCCTACCAAAACTGAGAATACGTTTGGTCTTAAAGCTATATCATAAAAAAAAACCCCCATCAAGAGGAGTTTCTGAAAAAGCAAAAACAATCATAATCAATTCATTTGATAAATATGTGGACGAAATACAAGATGATCCACAAACAAAAGATACCAAATTATAAGTAGTACCTCATCAATCTAGAAGACTACTTGACAGTGAAGCCAGCTGGGAACATGAAGCCACATTATGAAAGTTTAAAGAAAAGAATATTAAGAAGAAAGCACAATAAGAGCATTGCGAGTTTAGGTGGTGGAGAGTGTCACACGCCGCCATCTCAAGTGAGGTTAACCATGTCTCTTCAACCATGGGAAAGAAGATTCTATAGAAGAACTGAAAGAAGATCAACTTAAGAGAGTCTAGAAGGTTCCGCCATATTCTAGAGAGCATTGGGAGAGGAAAGCTTCAAGAGAAACTAGAGCGGTCTGGAAAGTTCTAGAAACATGTGTATAATATAGAAACATCTAGAAGTTGAAACATTCTAATAAAATTTAAAAAGTTCTCCGGGACTTGAAGAAGGACTATTAATAGAGGTCACTCCCCCTCATTTGGAATAACCCAAAGTTCCAAAGTAATTATGTTAATAAACATTCTTCCCTTGGTGAAGTGTTCTCTTATTTCAATAATTTCTTTTTACTTTTTTCTGAGGTAGTTTTTATAATTTTAAGTCCATGAGTTGTAAGGGTTAGGTTGAGTTAGCGCTTCAGAAGAGTGCTAAGGCCGCACGAGTGACTTGAGAAAAAAATTTCCATGATTTATGCCTCTAAATGACTGGAACACTAAGTGACAATAATAGTTTTGATACAATACATTAAATATTTAAAATTGTAGCAAAAGGAAGTCTTAATTATTAATTTTTTAGGTCTGAAAACAAAAAATAACAACAGCTAGTGTTGTGAATGAAACAATGAAGCTGATGAGCCATTTCGACTATGCTCAATTAATACTCGATTAAATTTGTTCAAATTAGTAAATAAAATTTAAGTATTTTCTTAAAATCTTGAAGATAAAATGAATCAGACATCAAAACAGTCCAACTCATTCATTTATGTCAGACTTATTTATTGTTCAATAAGTAATATGTTAAATACTATGTAAAAAAATTGATGATAGCTTATATCATATGATAAAATTTGATTAATTAAAACTAGTTCATTTACTTAATATTAATATAATATGTAACAATATGCATTATAATTTAATACACTTTATAATTTATTTATTTCAATAAAATAATTTATTAGTACTCATACATATTATTTAATTAAAAAAATCTTAGTTTCAACTTATATATTCTATTATTTAGTTGATTTAAATTAGTTAGATACTATTTCAAAATTATTCAATTGTTTATATTTAAATTTATAAAAAAATTTTATTAATAATCTTATATTAAAAGTCAAATAATCATTCAAATTTCTTGTTCATTTCTTCACTCATTAATTTCTCATTCATTCAATATAACTAAATCAAGTAGAAGTAAAATAGTATTTTTAAAAATTTAAATCATGTAAAATAAAAACATATACGTGTTAGCATGGCTGGAGCTTGACATGAGCATCAACCACTTATAGTATAATACGCTCTATGCCCCTCGATTATAGCTCTAATAGCAGAAGAAACTAGTACATACTTTACTTAAGTATGTGCAGACAATAGTGGATAAGAACGAACAGATCTATACAGTAAAATAAAAAAAAAACTAATGAATCTTAAGTATGTAATCTAGTCAAATCACCAAAGTGCACCCTTATCCTCAATCATTGAAGCAGAGACAAAAGGAAAGAAAGAATTGTCCCTATGATATGACATCAACAATCAAGTAGCAAGTCCTGTGGCACAAACCCACACCTCACCCTATCATATACTCACATATATCAGCAACATAAGAAAATATACATAACCATAAGAAGAAAAAAATACTAACTTTGATCACCAAACATCTATAATAACCAACCAATGCCTTCTCCTTCATGACAACAGATCCGGGAAGAGCTTGTAACAATTACTACTCTGCATTCTGCACTGCTCTGTTTGCTGCAACTGCTTGGAACAAGAAGAGGTTGCAGGGATCATCTCTTCCGTGCAAACATGGCGGCTGAACTCTGAGAGCATCTGGACAACTTCTCTCATCGTCGGCCTCTCTACGCTGTTCTCCTGGACGCATAGAATGGCGATGAAGAAGACGTGCATGGCTTCCTCTACTGGCACAGAGCCGAGCCTTGAATCCAGGATTGTGTCAACGTACTGTTTTCCGCCATTTGTGGTCTTCTTGACCCACTGCACTATGTCGACTCCGTCGCCGAAATCTCCGACGGGGCGGCGGCCGGTGATCAGCTCTAGGAGAACTACTCCGAAGCTGTAGACGTCGCTCTTCTCGTCCACTTTCAGCGTGTAGGCATACTCTGTATTTAGGAGATGTAGATTGGTATTCAGTAAAGTCTTGTGTATTATACAAACATGATGTCTTATTACAACAAATTTTGAGCAATATAAGTTTATTTACTATATATATATAAAGGAATGACAAAAAACTATTATATGAGTCTCCAATCACTCTTAATGTGTAAAAAAAATTCTAGTATCACCCTCCTTAAGGCTCACGTAGCCCCAGAGAGATTCTAACTCCCGACCTGAGTGGTCTTACACCAATGATACCAACTAACAGGCCGAGATATGTGGCAAACACACACACACCCATCTTGCGCCACGTACTCAGATCAATTGGTTGGGTATCTACTTATCAGTTGTAAGTCCTCTCTTGTCTGGGGTTCGATCCCCCCCTAAGTATAGGGTGTGGTACTCGAATTCTTAGGCGCATAAAGGATTGTCAGGGCTCCGATAATAGCCTCCTGCCATTATATATATATTATTATTATTACGATATTAAGAAAAGGCACTCCATGCAAAAACATGGGATGAAATGACTAGTACTAAAGGCAAAACTTTCTCATAAATCGATTACCTTAATTAGCAAGAGAAATCATAAACTAATGATCAACCAACTTTCATGAAAAGCAAGTTTGCACAAGAAGACAATTAATTAAAAAAAAAAATTAACATTTTAAAACAACTTTTAAGACATTGCTTGATACCTCCATATCTAGAATCCAACATCCCTTGCTGCTTTAAAGAATAAAAACTTCAGCTTTTGACCATTCCTTCAACATGGCAAGTATTTGTTTGTTGTGGGGGAGGGGGATTTATTAACACATAAAGCAGTGTTTTAAGCACTTTATTAAGTATGATTAATGCTAAAAATATTCGTACGATCAAAGATATAGTTTCATTGTATTAATTAATTCATTAAGCATGGTCTCCAGAGTAATTAATCTTAATTAATCGCACCAATCTTTCTAATCCCAAGGGGAGCAAATCAAACAGAGTATGTAAAAAACAAGGAGGCAGATTCTTTTCTTTTATTTTATTTTCTAAATAATAAGCTTTTGAAAATTAATATTTTCCCTCGTCCTCTTCGAAAAAATTATTACATCAGAACTATTAATGTAAAGCTACGTTTTAAGTCCACTGATATGAGGACACGTGGAGATGACAGAAAAATTAAAAGAAAAATCATTTTAGCGCAGGAGAATATTCCTTCCATGTTATTCCGCATTATTCAGGTATTATTACGATATGAGAATATTCTTGGTGTTATAATAATACAATAATACATGAATAACATGAAATAATATAGAAAATATATTCTCCTATATTATCGGACCGAATCAAAAAAAAATAGACGTATTTCTTTGGAGTCACGTGTCGCTGTGATAATTTTATGTCAAAAGTTCAGATGTAATATTTTTACTGCCCTCCTCCGTTTGAACAAAAAAAGTCAGCGCCCCGTCACTGCTGACTCAGACTTCCACAGCATCCCTGTACGGTTTCCCGAACCGAAACAGACGGGCTGCGTCCGGTCTGTAACGGTGGGCCCCATAACTTCAACGACCGGTCCCTCTCACCCGGGTCCCACCGGTTTTAGGTCGCATCGGTGGGCCCGTATATATCACACAGCACCCCCATCCTTATACCGTTTTACCTTAACCGAAGGTGAAATTTGCAGTAGTAGCAGGAAAAAATCCTGATCGTCCAAGAAAAATAGGAATGCATACCTGGAGCAATGTAGCCGTAGGATCCGGCAATGGCCGACATGCACTCGGAGGCGGNATTAATGTAGAGCTACGTTCGGAGTCTACTGATATGAGGGCACGTGGAGATGACAGAACAATTAAAAAAAAACGTTTTAGTGCAGAAGAATATTCCTCTTGTGTTATTCTGCATTATTCAGATGTTATTGTGGTGGTATTCATATGTTATTGTGTTATGAGAATATTCTCGTTATTATAATAACACAATAACACATGAATAACATAAAATAACACAGAAGAAATATTCTACAGTGCTACCGGATCGGAATACAAAAAAAAATACTCGCGTTCCTTTGAAGTCATNATTAATGTAGAGCTACGTTCGGAGTCTACTGATATGAGGGCACGTGGAGATGACAGAACAATTAAAAAAAAAAAAACGTTTTAGTGCAGGAGAATATTCCCCTTATGTTATTCTGCATTATTCAGATATTATTGTGGTGAAATTCATGTGTTATTGTGTTATGAGAATATTCTCGTTGTTATAATAACACAATAATACATGAATAACATAAAATAACACGGAAAAATATTCTACAATATTATCGGACTGGATCATAAAAAAATACGTGCATTTTTTGAAGTCATGTATCCACATATCAGTAGATTCCAGCGTAATTCTGTGTAAAAAATTCATGTGTAATATTTTTACTGTGCTGCTCTTCCTCCTCCTCCGCTTTAACAAAAAAGTCAGCGCCCTGTCACTACTGAGACTTCCACAGCATCCCTGTACGGTCTCCCGAACCAAAACAGACGGGCTGCGTCCGGTCTGTAACGGTGGGCCCCATAACTTCAACGACCGGTCCTTCTCACCCGGGTCCCACCGGTTTTATGGCGCATCGGTGGGCCCGTATATATCACAGTACCCCCATCCTTATACCGTTTTACCTAAACCGAAGGTGAAATTTGCANCTTCAACGACCGGTCCTTCTCACCCGGGTCCCACCGGTTTTATGGCGCATCGGTGGGCCCGTATATATCACACAGTACCCCCATCCTTATACCGTTTTACCTAAACCGAAGGTGAAATTTGCTGTAGTAGCAGGAGAAAATCCTGACCGTCCAAGAAAATAGGAATGCGTACCTGGAGCAATGTAGCCGTAGGATCCGGCAATGGCCGACATGCACTCGGAGGCGATACCGTCCGGAAGGAACCGGGCGAGTCCGAAGTCTGCCACGTGGGCCTCAAGATGGGAGTCGAGGAGGATGTTGTTGGCTTTAACGTCGCGGTGTATGATCATGGGGCAGCAGTCGTGGTGAAGGTAACATAGACCCCTGGCGGACTCTAAGGCTATCCTGTACCGCCGGTCCCACTTAAGGAAACCCCCGCGCTTCCCGTGGAGCACCTCACCCAGGCTGCCGTTGCTCATGTATTCGTACACCAACACGTTGGTGTGCGAATCCGAGCAGAAGGCCAGTAGTCGGACGATGTTCCGGTGCCGGATTCTCCCCAGAGTACGAATCTCGGCGCGGAAACCGTGATCGTGACCGTTGGTTCCGAACCCCAGCAGTTTCTTAACTGCGATGGCGTCACCGGCCGGTGAGCGTCCCAGATAGNTATCCTGTACCGCCGGTCCCACTTAAGGAAACCCCCGCGCTTCCCGTGGAGCACCTCACCCAGGCTGCCGTTACTCATGTATTCGTACACCAACACGTTGGTGTGCGAATCCGAGCAGAAGGCCAGTAATCGGACGATGTTCCGGTGCCGGATTCTCCCCAGAGTACGAATCTCGGCGCGGAAACCGTGATCGTGACCGTTTGTTCCGAACCCCAGCAGTTTCTTAACTGCGATGGCGTCACCGGTCGGTGAGCGTCCCAGATACACCACCCCGGCTCCACCTCTCCCGATCTCGTTCCCTTCTTTCATGCTCTCCACCACTTCCGTTACCCCGAAACCTACTTTCTGGAACGCGGTCATCTTCCACTGTGCGGCGGCGGCGGCTGCGGTGGTGCGGCGGTGGTTTCGTACCTTTGAGGCTGCCGCGGCGGCGAAGAAAAGGAAGCAGATTAGGAGGCCGACGGCGAAGATGAGCTTGAAGTCAGTCGGGAAACGCCGGAGATGAGGAGATGGTGTTGGTGCTGCTGCGGAATGGATGCATGGGTTGCTGATTGCAGCGCCGCATAGGCGGGGGTTTCCGGCGAAGGCTGACGCGTTGAGGAAGGCGAGCTGGCCGGAGTCGATTAAGCGGCCGGAGNTGCTGCTGCGGAATGGATGCATGGGTTGCTGATTGCAGCGCCGCATAGGCGGGGGTTTCCGGCGAAGGCTGATGCGTTGAGGAAGGCGAGCTGGCCGGAGTCGATTAAGCGGCCGGATAGATCGTTGAAGGAGAAATCGGCGGCGGTGAGGCTGGAGATGGAACCGATGGAGCTGGGGATGGAGTCGGAGAGGTGGTTTCGGGAGAGATTTAGGTAGCTAAGCACGCTGAGGGAGGCGATTTCTAGCGGGATGCGGCCGGAGAGATTGTTTCCGCTTAGATCGAGGTAGGTCAGTAGCGCGCATTGTCCGATTTGCGAGGGTATGTCGCCGGAAAGTTGGTTCCGACTAAAATCCATTTTCTCTGCTCGTTGGAGGAGCCCGATGTTTAGTGGAATCTCGNGAGATTGTTTCCGCTTAGATCGAGGTAGGTCAGTAGCGCGCATTGTCCGATTTGCGAGGGTATGTCGCCGGATAGTTGGTTCCGGCTAAAATCCATTTTCTCTGCTCGTTGGAGGAGCCCGATGTTTAGTGGAATCTCANGCTTAGATCAAGGTAGGTCAGTAGCGCGCATTGTCCGATTTGCGAGGGTATGTCGCCGGAAAGTTGGTTCCGGCTAAAATCCATTTTCTCTGCTCGTTGGAGGAGCCCGATGTTTAGTGGAATTTCGCCGGAGAGTCGGTTGCTGCTGATGATTAGGGTTTCGAGAATTGATATNAGTTGATTGAGCTTTTCATGAATACATTGTGAGTGGCTGGCAGGCTGGCTAAGTTTATAATTAGTGAAAGGAAAAGGCGGGGAATCTCAGAAACTGAGTGGCTCTGAGAACAAAGTCTTCAACTTTGAGGAGTCTTCTCCTAGAAGAGTAAGGGATGATGCGAAGAAGAAGAAACTGGGCTCTGATTCTGACAAGATGCTGGAGAGCTCGGCATGGAGAAAAGGAGGAGCTTTTAAAGCAGGATGTAACGGGAAAAGCAAAACAGCCGTTGGGATAACAGTAATTTAAATCTTTTTTTAGATTTTTGAAAGAGTATAAAGCGACCGTTCATGGATTCTTTAGCTTTATTCGATCAAGTGAGCCCGGTGGGGGAAAAAGGGGCATGGTTCGATCGCTGTATTGATTTTCTTTAGAGGTAAGGTGAGTTGGAATATATGTACAGCTGATAAATCTATACTTTAAGAATGGCAGTAAGGCGAAAGTCTGGTTTTATCTGATAAATTCAGATTTTTAATAGATTTAGTTGTGTTTCAGTGAGGTTGTGGGCTTGATTAAAGCTAGTTATAGATAGAGTTGTGGCTCAGTCTATTATTTTCTTTTTGGGGCATTTACATACATAACTCGCACTTCTTGTTAAAGTCGAACGAGGAAGACAGGAAACAGAAAATTGGTGCAGAGGAGAAGAGAGAGGAAAGGGATTAAGTAATTCATTCCATTCATGAAAACTATGCGTATACAGAGANTCCGAAGTGAGAGCTGGTATCCTCCCAGCCTAGCCGCAGATTCAGTAAACAAGTGTAGGATTAGTTAATGTTTTTTTATGCCTGGATCAAAGGGTAAAGAATATGTATGCTTCTATTTGACACAATATAATTTGAACTGATTCACTTTATCCATTCACTATAATTTCTTGATAAGAAGAATGATGTTTTCTTATATATTGAATATCTCATTTGAACCTTCATTAGTATATACTATTAGTGACAGATAAACAAATTGAACTTCGTTGTTGCAATTAAAGTATTGCTTTTCTAAAATCTTAGTTCTTAGTTCTAATATTACTCCTTGTGAGATCAATATCTAAGACTCCATTAGGGCCTTACATTACTTGAGCGATACATATACTTGCGTTGATAAGTGTGACTTTACAATTATTGAATATTTAATCTACTTGAGCGATACGTATACTTGCGTTGATAAGTGTGACTTTACAATTATTGAATATTTATTTCGTCCATATTTATCTTATATTTTGAGCGATACATATACTTGCGTTGATAAGTGTGACTTTACAATTATTGAATATTTTATACATAATTCTAATATTACTCCCTGTGGGATCGATATCTAGGACTCCATTAGAGCCCTATATTACTTGATTTCTAAACCACTTCCTGTGGGATCGATATCTAGGACTCCATTAGAGCCCTATATTACTTGAGCTAGTTCTAAACCACTCCCTGTGGGATTGATATCTAGTACTCCATTAGAGCCCTATATTACTTGTGCGATATTATTACTCCCTGTGGGATTGATATCTAAGACTCCATTAGAGCCCTATATTACTTGAGTGATACGTATACTTGCATTGATAAGTGTGACTTTACAATTATTGAATATTTTATACATACATCTTTATTTATACTTGCGTTGATAAGTGTGACTTTACAATTATTGAATATTTATTACGTCTATATTTATCGAATCTATAACTGTTATTAAGTTTTGGTACAGTTGCTGAGGAATAAATCTTTTAGCAGCAGTATTAAATACTTATATTTTTAAGCATATATAAAGTCGCGGTCACTTACCAAATTTATTCTTATGATTTCTCAAATATATATGTCATGACTCTGGGTAGTCAGCTTAAAAATTTCGTTAGTGACATATGTCTAATGATATATTTTGAAAGTTGAAAGAAATTGAAGAATTAACATTAAAAAATAGTGAAAAATAAAAAAAAAAAATATTATTTATCTATTAATATACTTACTTTTTAAACTTGCTTTGATATTCACAATTATTATAAAAACAAGTGAACGACTTTTCTTCGCTACAATAATTGTAAAGAATCACTTAAGCAATTGTTTAGGGTTTAGGAAACTATCGATGAACGGTTGAATGATTACCTTTAATAAAAACTAAAATTTAATAGTTTTGATGGTAAAATGATCATATAACTGTCTTAATTTTTGAAAACCTGGAAGGAGTAATTATAAGTAATGTTTTTTTTTTAAACTTTTTTAGCATATGTTTACTTTTTTATATTAAAACTTTTTAAAAAAAAGCTATCAATGGGACTTTCAAATTTGAATGAATATGATTCAACAAATTTTTTAAATTATTAGTTTATATCTTCACAAATTTTTTTTTTCTAGCTGCACCACTAAAATTAGAGTGGATTTTTTTTTTGGTAGTTGCAGAGCAAAGTATATAAGTTGCCTATCTCTTCTATCCTGTTGTCTTCATTTTCACCTAATTTTCTTCGTCTCTTTCTTCACCGCCATTCTTATTCTATTTGAAGGGACATATGTTGAAGGTTGAAAGTGATGATTGCTAATGTTGGAGCTTAGTCAAGTACATTGGACTTCTTTATCATTCAACCAATCAATGATTTTAAAGTTATCTTAGGGCTAAAATTGTAGCATCAAGTAAAAGCATTCCTAATGTCCTTCGCCAATAGCATGTGAAATATGGAAGGAAATCAATCATGCATAGTACCAATAACAAGAAGCAGCAAGCAAGAAGTTAAGTTTTTATACATTAACCATCCAATTTAAGAAAGGCATCCAATGAGATGAAGAAAGATACTTATCTATTATTCATGACTTAGATGATGAAGAATCAAAGACCAAAGAAGACATGATAAGGGAAGTTGTGGTGTGACTTGAGGAATTTAAAGATGTTTCACATATAGAGTTA
>JXCR01137562.1:6745-62042 GCA_002079205.1 Phalaenopsis hybrid cultivar | reverse complement strand
TTGTTTGAAAGATCGAGGTAGCCGAGCCTCGTTAGATTCCCGAGGGCCGCCGGAATCTCGCCGGACAAAGCGTTGGTGTGGAGGTAGAGCGTGTCGAGGTTGATCAAATACCCCAATTGATCAGGAATAAGGCCTTCGATCCCGCAGCTGGAGATGTCGAGGTGAACAAGATCGCCGAGCTTGCCGAGCTCGGCTGGTATCCCGCCCTCAAACGCATTGAAATAGCCCAAATAGAGATAATTCAGCTTTGTTAGGTTTCCGAGCTCGCCGGGTATTCTCCCTCGGAGATCGTTTCCAGTGAGCGAGAGCGACTCCATTGCCACCATTTTTCCGTAGCTTGAAGGAATCCTTCCATAGAAAAAGTTTCCCCCGAGATCGAGATACCGAAGCCTCTGTAAATTGGTAACGCCNTCTCTCGGAGATCGTTTCCGGTGAGCGAGAGCGACTCCATTGCCACCATTTTTCCGTAGCTTGAAGGAATCCGTCCATAGAAAAAGTTTCCCCCAAGATCGAGATACCGAAGCCTCTGTAAATTGGTAACGCCGAGCGGGAGCGGAGCGGTGAAGTTATTGTCATATGCATCAAAAACCTCAAGATTCGGCATCCCAGAGTAGTCCATCTCGAGGTTGCCGGAGAATTGATTGCCGGAGATATTGAGGTATCGAAGATTCGGAAACTTGGACAGGGTGAGGAAGCCGTTCAGCTTATTTCCGGCGAGGGAGAGATTTATGAGTGAATCAAGGCCGGCGAGCTCGACTGAACCAGAGATGTTCNGTGGGGCAGTGGGAGGTTGTTGTTTGCTGAAGGGGCTTGTGTTGGTTGTAGACTTGGGGAGGATGTGTTGAAGATGTGGTGTTGTGGGGGAGGTATGTAATGGGAGGGAAGGTGTAGGCAGTGTTGAATTGGCTGGAACATTGGAGATTGGTCCAAGTAGGAGAGGGTCAAGCTGTTGTTCTTGAGGAAAAGGTGGGGTAGTGGAATTTTTGAATGAAAAATTGTCTTCATAAAATAAAATGTGGTGGGATAACACTATTTTGTCGGATTCATAGTTGTGGCATTAAAATCCTTTGTGGGTCGGAGAGTAACCCAAAAATACACAAAGAGTGGAGCTCGATGCAAGCTTGTGAGGTGTCATATGTTTGAGCTATGTGTAGAAACAATAACTGAACACTTTTAGATGGGAATAGGCTGGGGGTTGCTTATAAAGTCGTTCATGGGGAGAGAGAGAATTGTTATGCTTTGATGGCGTGCGATTAATTAGATAGAGGGCTATTTGGAGAGCATCTTCCCCTGAATTTGAATGGAACTGAGGCATCGTGAAGAAGCATTATGGTGATTTCAAAGATGTGACGATGCTTGTGTTCGACGACGTTGTTTTGTTTGGGCATATATGGGCACAAAAATTGGTGACAAATGCCTTTGTGTGATAAGAAGGAATGGAGGTTGGTTTTATTGTATTCCCCGTTGCCATCAAAGCAGAGAATGCAGATTGTTGTTTGAACTTGGGTTTTAATTATCTTTATGAAGCTTATGCATTTTTGAGTTGTTTCTAATTTGTGGTGCATTCAAAATAACCAACAGAGTTTGGAATGATAATCAGTGAAAACAACATAATAGTGATATCCTTGATTAAATAGAATTGGGAACAATCTCCATACATTCGAGTGAATAAGTTGAAGAGGTATATAAAAATGCAAAGATATTGCAGGAAAAATATAATTTTTGACTATTGTTACAAATAAAACTTGCACATGCCCATGAGTTTGTTTAAATTGCAAGAGAAGATTTGTTCTTTGAGATTTGGCGGAGAACTTTTGAGTGAGAATGTCCTCGCCACTTATGTCAAGTGAGAGAAATTTTTATGGTTGTAGCAAGAGCTTATGAGGCGCTTTCGAATGGGAGTTGGGTGTCATGGCATGAATTAGGTAAAGCTCTATCGAATTGTTGCCCCGAAGGATAACTCGATTTGTCAGAGAATCAACAATATGAAAACCTGTAGAATTAAATATGATATAGAGGTTATTGTCTACAGTTAATTTTTATACAAATAAGAGATTGTGAGTTAAAGAAGGGGTATACCAAATGTTAGAAGTAAAAACTTACACTCGAGTGTTGGGAGAATGTTGTCGCCATACTTTTGGATGGGTACTGACTGCCCATTGTTGACAATGACTTGTTCATTTCAGGTAGTTGGGATGACTATTTGAAGGTTGTTGAAATCTGATGTTAAATGTCTTGTTGCGTCAGTGTCGAGAACCCAAGACATAGGTGAGGCTTGCAATGCTCGATTGGATGGTATATGATCAAGGTTTGAATCATGCCAACATGCGGCGGCAGAGTGACCCGTATTATGGCAGATTTGACAGATCGTCCACATTTAGTTTATGAATTTGGTTGTTGACTCCTACATCTACTACGAGAAGCAATCCAGTTGCGATTACATGTGGCTACAAGAGACAAGTGAGGGTTGACTGTTGGTTCGGCCTTGAGATTGTCTTTCATTTAGCTAATCTCTTCACTACATAGTAGGAAGTAAAAGTTGTCAAGATACATATGTTGTAATTGAGTCTGAATGGCAATTTTGAATGACTGATTTTGCGTTGATAGTCCATTAAGTGTGTAGAGAATTACGTCCGCGTTATCGAGATGGCCATTGACGACTGAAATTTTGTTAGACACTATTTTAATTTTGGTTAGGTATTGTGCCATGGTTTGGTTGCTCATTGTTATAGTGTGGAGCTCATTTTGAGCTGAATTAGTCTGGATTGGTTGGTAGGTTGGAAATTGTCAGCCAAACTTTGGCTGTGGTTTGTAGATTGAGAATGTATAGTAAGATCGCTAGTGAGATGATCAATTAGAGAGCCATCGTTAGGTTTTGGTTCACCAGAATCCACATACTATAGTGAGGGGTTGGAGTAGTGTCTTCGGAAGTGAGAAATTTAAGTGTGCAAGGGTTGCTACCATCCATGAATCCGAGAAATCTATTGGCAGAGAATATTTTGACAACTTGAGCTTTCCACAGAGGATATTTGTCGGAGAAGAGTTGAGTGTGAGTAATATTCTTCATATTACTCATGAGAAATTTGAGATTAGAAGAAATATCGAGAATGTTGCTTGCTTGTCCGTCATTGATTGAAAAATTGTCGTGGATTTCTAATGTTTGTGAGGAGGCCATTGTTGGCACAGTAGTATTCAAAGTAGAGGGGGAAGGATCGAAGCTTGTTAGAGTAATGAAGGCTCTGATATCATAAAGCCGAATGAGAAAGACAGGAAGCAGAGAATTAGTGCAGAGGAGAAATATAGAGGAGAGGGATTCAGTGATTCATTCCATTCATGAAAACTATGTGTATGCAGAGAGGGCTGCTATATATATATGTGAATAACTAATAATATATTCCCTGTCAGGGACGGTTAGGATGTCGGACCGTATGGAGGTAGGTAGTGGTCCATACGTGCGAAGAATGAGAAGAGAAACATTACCATAAAAGTTAATTTGATTATGTGAATATTAACTGTGTTTATATTTTTAAACCCTAGATTTTGTTTTTTTTTTACATTGATACCATCCAATTTATTCATATCACATAAAAAAAATATCACTATTTTAACTTTTAAAATGTGAAACCACATTTTTATGCATAGATAATGTGACATATATGTAAAAAATAAAGTTTAGGTGTCAGATATGTAAGTACGTAAGACATGAGTGATTGTATGTAAATCTTCCTTTTTTTGATTGATATATGAGGTTCTTTACATTGAGGTTTTATTTAGTGTTATGTTTGGTCCTTATCAGAATTTAAAATGGCAAATACTATAATTTATATGATTTGAAAGATAAATATACTATCAAATTTTATGGAGTATAATGTTGGAGACATAAGATAAAATAAATTTTCTTTTTGTGAAAACTACTATGGGGTGGAACTTCTTCTTATTACATTTGTAGCAATATTTCTCTCAAGGAAATTAAAGGAGGAGAAGAAAATTTCTCTCATAAACTATTCAAGAACAAAAGTAATGGATCTTCTTAAACCCTTGTCATCACACTTTGAAGAAGAAGAGCTCTATCCCTACACACTTAATTGTTCTTATTGCCAATTGAGAAGGTCATCAAAACATTACTTTAACTCTTCTTGAATCACAAGAACCTTAATAAAACTAGAAAGACGGAGAATAAAGATGTATTGGATGAGGGAAGAATACTAGAAGATGTTAGCTTCAAGAGCACACTACTCAATTTGTAAGATAATAAACATATGTCTGGAAGCAGTAAGGTCTATATTAAGTGATTTTTAGCATTTGGAGCTTGGATGGTATTTGATGGAAGTGAATGGATTTGTTGGATATGGAAGAAAGTCAATGGTAAGCTTAGGAACTTCAAATCAATATTAGTTGAAGCTTAGAAATATATTTAAGGGTATGTTTTTGTCCTTAGAGTTGGAGCACAAGTTGACGTCATTCTCCTCATTCATTTCATTAATAGGATACTACAAGTTACTATCAAATTCATCATATAATAAAGAAAAGTAATACTTTTCTTTATCTCTTAAACTTCAATATATNTATATATATGTGTGTGTGTGTGTGTGTGTGTGTGTGTGTGTGTGTGTGTGTGTGTGTGTGTCTGTGTGTGTATAACTAGTAATATATTTTCTGCTAGAGACGGTTAGGATATTGGACCGTATGGAGTGAGCTAGTGGTCGAGGCGTGCGAAGAATGAGAAGAGAAACATTACCATATAACTGAATTTGATTATGTGGATATTACCCTCTTGTAAGCTAACTAGTCTTGTTGATGAATTGAAGCTTGGAGCAAAGATGTTGGAAGCATAGTTAATTACAATTACAAGACTGATTTAGTGAAGATATTATTTGTTTGATCCTGGGTGTGTAGGTAATGTTGTTGAAGATTACCATAGTTAATGTGTCCTCAAATGAAGTGGTAGTCAATTTCAATATCTTTGGTGTAGGTATGAAAAACTGGGTTGTTGGCGATGACCATAACGAATATATTGTCACAAAAGAGGGGTGCCAGATGATCCATTTGAATACCCAATTCAACGAGTAAACGACTAAGCCAGATAAGGTATGTTGTTGCAGCTGCAAATGCGCAACATTCAACTTCTATGGAAGAGCGAGCTATCGTGAATTTTTTCTTGACGGTCCATGATATTGATGTTCCTCCCAAAAAGATACAAAACCCGGTAATGAGCATGTGGCAGATGAGTCTACAACCCAATCTGCATCGGAGCAAGTTTGGAGGGTGAGTTGCACGTGTGATTCGGAGAGCGAACCTAATGGAGCCTTTAAGATACCAGAGCATGTGTTTAAGAATCTTGTAATGAGAATTTTGCAGTGTGTGCATATATTGGCAGAGAAAATTGACGGCAAAGGCTATATTCAGTCTTGTAATTGTAAGGTATTGAAGGGCCTCGATGATCTTCCTGTATTCAGTGGGATTATCAAATAATTTGTTGTTAACAACAGTTTTTGGCCGGTAGAGGAGTTGCGACAGATTTGGATTCAGCCATGGCAGTGTCTTGTAGGATGCACTAGATGTATTGTTGTTGAGATGGAAGCATGAATTGCGGTGTGCGATTCACTTATATGCCCAAAACATTAGATACTCAACCCAAGTATTTGATTTGGAATGTAGTTTGCAGTTGTTGGATGATGTTATCAATAACAATAGTGTTTTCTCCGTGATTACCTTGTTGTTTACATATATTAAGATGAAGAATTGACGTGTGATTGTTGAGGAAATTAGCAGCAATGGATCAGTTTTATTGATATGGAAGCCCAATTTAATAAAGAAGGCAGAAATAGTGGTGAACCATTGATGAGGTGATTGTTTTAGACCGTATAGTGCTTTCTTGAGCAACTACACATGATTAGGGAATTGGGGATCTTCAAGGCTTCCATGAAGAAAGGAATTCACAATGTCATATTGAAGTAGTGGCCATTGTTTGTTAAAGGCGAGAGTGAAGACAGTGCAGATGGTGGTCATTTTGACTACCGGGCTAAATGTCTCCAAGTAATTTACCCCAAATCACTTTTTATAGCCTTAAGCTACGAGGCAAGCCTTGTACCTAGCCACTGATCCATCGGGATGAATTTTGATACGAAATGTCAATTAACATCCAAGAATCACATGATTCGGAGGAGGGGGAACAAAGTCCCATGTAACTTGCACTTGTAAAGCATTGAATTCTTCGATCATGGTTTTTAGCCAATGGGGTAGTTTGATTGCTTGAGTGTATGAGGTGGGGTCTGAGGTTTGTTGAAGGTGGTGAGAGAGATTAAGTTTCTGGATAGGTTTTGTCTGTCTAGTTTTTTAGCAGGTGAGCATCGAATGGGGGATGTGGTGCTGTGGGAGGTTGTTGTTTGCTGAAGGGGCTTGTGTTGGCTGTAGACTTGGGGAGGATGTGCTGAAGGTGTTTTGTGGTGTGGGGGAGGTATGTAATGAGAGGAAAGGTGTAGTTAGTGTTGAATTGGCTGGAACATTGGAGATTGGTCCAAGTAGGAGAGGGTCAAGCTGTTGTTCTTAAGGAAAAGGTGGGGTAGTGGAATTTTTGAATGGAAAATTGTCTTCATAAAATAGAACGTGGCAAGATAACACTATTTTGTCAGATTTATAGTTGTGGCATTTAAATTCTTTGTGGGTCGGAGAGTAACCCAGAAATACACAAGGAGTGGAGCACGATGCAAGCTTGTGAGGTATCATATGTTTGAGCTATGTGTAGCAACAATAATCGAACACTTTTAGATGGGAATAGGCTGGGGGTTGCTTATAAATTCGTTCATGGGGAGAGAGAGAATTGTTATGCTTTGATGGCGTGCGATTAGTTAGATAGAGGGCTATTTGGAGAGCGTCTTCCCCTGAATTTGAATGGAACTTAGGCATCATGAAGAAGCATTATAGTGATTTCAAAGAGGTGACGATGCTTGTGTTCGGCGACGTCATTTTATTTGGGCATATATGGGCCCAAAAATTGGTCACGAATGCCTTTGTGTGATAAGAACGAATGAAGGTTGGTTTTATTGTATTCCCCACCACCATCAAAACGGAGAATGCAAATTGTTGTTTGAACTTGGGTTTTAATTATCTTTATGAAGCATATGCATTTTTGAGTTGTTTCTAATTTGTGGCGCATTCAAAATAACCAACAGAGTTCGGAATGATCATTAATGAAAGCAACATAAAAGTGATATCCTTGATTAAATAGAATTGGGAACAATCTCCATACATTCGGGTGAATAAGTTGAAGAGGTATGTAAAAATGCAAAGATATTGCAAGAAAAAAGGTAATTTTTGACTATTGTTACAATTAAAACTTGCACATGCCATGAGTTTGTTGAAATTGCAAGAGAAGAGTTGTTCTTTGAGATTTGGTGGAGAACGTTCGAGTGAGGATGTCCTAGCCACTTATGTCAAGTGAGAGAATTTTTTATGGTTGTAGCAAGAGCTTATGAGGCGCTTTCAAATGGTAGTTGGGTGTCATGGCATGAATTGGGTAAAGCTCTATCGAATTGTTGCCCTGAAGGATAACTCAATTTGTCAGGGAATCAACAATATGAAAACCAGTAGAATTAAATATGATAGAGAGGTTATTGTCAACGGTTAAATTTCATACAGATAAGAGATTGTGAGTTAAAGAAGGGGATTGCCAAATGTTAGAAGTAAAAACTTACGCTCGGGTGTTTGGAGAATGTTGTCACCATACTTTTGGATGGGTACCGACTGTCCGTTGTTGACAATGACTTGTTCATTTCAGGTAGTTGGGATGGCTATTTGAAGGTTGTTGAAAATGATGTTAAATGTGTTGTTGCATCAGTCTCGAGAACCCAAGACTGGTGAGGCTTGCAATGCTCGATTGGATGGTACATGATCAAGGTTTGAATGATGCCAACATGCGGCAGCAGAGTGACCCGTATTATGGCAGATTTGAAAAATCATCCACCTTTAGTTCACAAATTTGGTTGTTGACTCCTACATCTATTACGAGAAACAATCCAGTTGCGATTACATGTGGCTGCAAGAGCCAAGTGAGGGTTGACTGTTGGTTCGACCTTGAGATTGTCTTGCATTTGGCTAATCTCTTCACTACATAATAGGAAGTAAAAGTTATCAAGATCCATATGTTGTAAAACAGTCTAAATGACAGTTTTGAATGACTGGTATTGCATTGAAACTCCATTAAGTGTGTAGAGAATCATGACCGCGTTACCGAGATGGCCATCAACGACTGAAATTTTGTTAGCCACTATTTTAATTTTGGTTAGGTACTGTGCCATGTTTTGGTTGCTCATTGCTATAGTGTGGAGCTCATTTTGATCTGAAGTAGTCTGGATGGTTGGTAGGTTGGAGTTACTTAGAAATTGTCAGCCAAACTTTGGTTGTGGTTTGTAGATTGAGAATGTATAGTAAGATCACTAGTGAGATGATCAAATAGAGAGCCATCGTTAGGTTTTGGTTCACCAGAATCCACATACTATAGTGAGGGTTGAGGGTTGGAGTAGTGTCTTCAGAAGTGAGAAGTTTGGGTGTGCAAGGTTTGCTACCATCCAAGAATCTGAGAAATTTATTAGTAGAGAATATTTTGACAACTTGAGCTTTCCACAGAGGATATTTGTCGGAGGAGAGTTGAGTGTGAGTAATATTCTTCATATTATTCATGAGAAATTTGAGATTAGAAGAAATATCAAGAATGTTGCTTGCTTGTCCATCATTGATTGAAAAATTGTCGTGGATTTCTAATGTTTGTGAGGAGGCCATTGTCGGCACAGTAGTATTCGAAGTAGAGGGGGAAGGATCGAAGCTTATTCGAGTAATGAAGGCTCTGATACCATAAAGCCGAATGAGAAAAACAGGAAGCAGAGAATTAGTGCAGAGGAGAAATATAGACGAGAGGGATTCAGTAATTCATTCCATTCATGAAAACTATGTGTATGCAGAGAGGGCTACTATATATATGTGTATGACTAATAATATATTCCCTGTCAGGGACAGTTAGGATGTCAAACCGTATGGAGTGAGGTAGTGGTCCATAAGTGCGAAGAATGAGAAGAGAAACATTACCATAAAAGTTAATTTGATTATGTGAATATTAACTGTGTGTCTATATTTTTAAACTTTAAATTTTGTTTTTTTTACTTTGAAACCATCCAATTTATTCATATCAAATAAAAAAAATATCACTATTTTTACTTTTAAAATGTGAAACAAACATTTTTATGCATATATAATGTGACATATATGTAAAAAATAAAGTTTAGGTGTTAGATATGTAAGTGCGTAAGACATGAGTGATTGTATGCAATATTTCTCTCAAGAAAATTAAAGGAGGAGAAGAAAATTTCTCTCATAAACTATCCAAGAACAAAATTAATGGATCTTCTTAAACCCTTGTCATCACACATTGAAGAAGAAGAGCTCTATCCCTACACACTTAATTATTCTTATTGCCAATTGAGAAGGACATCAAAATATTACTTTAACTCTTCTTGAATCACAAGAACCTTAATGAAACTAGAAAGATAGAGAATAAAGATGTATTGGATGAGGGAAGAATACTAGAAGATGTTGGCTTCAAGAGCACAATACTCAATTTGTAAGATAATAAACATATGTATGGAAGCATTAAGGTCTATATTAAGTGATTTTTAGCATTTGGAGCTTGGATGGTATTTGATGCAAGTGAATGGATTTGTTGGATATGGAAGAAAGTCAATGGTAAGCTTAGGAACTTCAAATCAATATTAGTTGAAGCTTAGAAATATATTTAAGGGTATGTTTTTGTCCTTAGAGTTGGAGCACAAGTTGACGTCTGTCTACTCATTCATTTCATTAATAGGATACTACAAGTTACTACCAAATTCATCATCTAAAAAAGAAAAGTAATACTTTTCTTGATCTCTTAAACTTCAATATATCATATATTTTAAAAGAAGTTAATGAATGTGTCTGAGTGATTTACAAAACTCAAAGCTTCAGTGGATAAGATAATTAAGTATTAAGATATATAATAATATTTTGACTACTTCATCTAAATTAGATAAAATTAATAAAATAGTTTTATTAATGTCAAATTTAATTAATATTAATAATTTGATAGTTTTTGTGTTTATATTAATATTGACATATGACTGTTGCTTTAATTTTTTCATTTGTTAATGTCTTTTAATCTAAGGATACGGTACTCATTCATGAAATTTAATTTCTTTTGGAATTTTCTTTTCTATAACTTGTATATGACAATAATTGCTTGATTTTTAAACATTTATTGAACCTGTCATGTTGTGCATAAATTTTCTTAAGAACCAAGATTATTTTGTCTTGTTAACCTATATTCTCTAAGGCTTAATATGATATGTGATGTGAAGTAAAAATGTTGTGTAATGTGATATAAATTATGTATTTATTTGTTTTTTATGATAGTTTTATGTTTGTGAAAGGTGAATTTGTTGTTTGGTGTAAGAAACATGTGTGAAGCTAGCTTACAGGAGTAAAAGAGCCAAAATGAGTGCCTATACTTTGAACTAGAGCCTTAGCCCCAATTCTAAGGGTTTAGGTGCTTGAAGTAAGAGCAACAGGTGCCCGGGCACTAGTTCTAAGTACCTATGTGTCTAAAATGGCAGAACAAGCAAAATCCATGTGTATTACACTTTTCAAGGTCTCAGTTGCTTGGTTGGATTGTTGTCTCGGTCGGATCTTGCCTTTCGCTAGAACTTATAAGATGGATTTTGTCACTGTCTTTGTGGGGATAATAGCTGAGACTTGCTACTGAGGTGATTTGTGTTGTAACCTTCGTAGAGCTTGTCGCTACTGGGCATGAAACCACCTCTAGAGTTTTATTTGATTCAAGTTCGGAGACAAGATTTACGATGTGGAGAGTTGTGGGTTATTCTGTCGACTGAATCTATGTGGGGTCGCTGTCGATGTTGCTACTTGGATTCGAGTTCTCCAACTGTCAATCAGGCCTGAGAAAAAAATTTTAAACAGATTTATGTACCATAGCGTAAAAGATAAGTTTTAAAATGATACTCTATTTCACTTGGTTAGCTTGGTGTTGGCCATATTAAATTGACCGAGTGTTGTGGGATATCATCGGTTGACATTCTTTGAGAGAGTATTCTGACCCTTGAGAGTCATTTGTCCATTTTGGGGGCGTGGTTTTCGCCTCCGAGCAAAGCCTCTTGGAAGATGACAAAAAAGAATTTTTTGGCTCCTTGATTTGTTAATGCATGAACCTCTTAGTGTGCTCCCTCTAGGAGTATCTCTGTGGTGTTACTTCACTTCTTGTTGGAAGGATATCCATGCTCACCCCATATTTTATGATACTGAATCTAGATTTGTCTCGTGAGGCATGCCTAAGGATTGGAGCGGTATGAACTATGAGGGAGAGGTAGAGAGAGATTGGTAGAGAGAGATAGATAGGGAGAGAGAAAGAGTAGTGCACACAGACTTGCTCTGTCGGGAATGAGAGAGAATCCTTCCTGCAGAGGATATGTATAGAGATAAGAGACAAAAAGCCAATTTTTTTTAATATATAATATTGCCCGCCTATTTATAGTAGTTAGAGGGACAACGTGTAAAATTACGTTATTTGTCTTTGCTTTAGAAGGTTTGTACAATGCATTATTGTCTTTTTGATTGCTTGGACCATCTGCTCAGCAACTCCTTCGGTCAACCGACTGAGCTGGTTTTGGTTGGCTATATTGTTGGGACACCGATTAGCCTTTGCTTTGAGAAGCCGATCGATTTTTAAGTGATCAATCAGCTTTCATGATTATAGTTCCTTAGTGATCTTTGGAGATCTTTAGAGGAGATATTGAGAGAGTTTCATGTTTATACATGTAAAATTGTTGGGGATGTTGAGCCTTTAACCCATTTGTTTTTAAAAGAATTGGTGTTGGCCCGGGTGGCCCTTTGGTCGACTATTGGTCGGTGGGTGGTCTCCAGCCTATCAGATTCATGATGCCTTATAACTTTTAGTCTATGACATGGATTGTTAGATTGTCTCGAGATTCATGCAAATCATTTTTTAGTGTACATCCTCATTATAAAACCTTTATCTTATCATACCCATGGGATGAATGCTTTACTCCCAAGCTTATAAGTATTAAGCTCACAAGGATAAGAAATACCTAGTAGTGTTAAAAATATTTATATGATTGTGCACCATGAGTATCGGCCGCAATATGATCACAATTATTCAATCATCTTTTTAAGGCTGTATTTACATGTAAATAACGAATTGCCTTACAAGTAACAACTATCTTATTTCAAGAATCATCTCTTATTCACTAGTCTAATTTATCGAGCCAAGATCAATAAGTTGCCAAGTACAAATCATCCGAAGAACGTTCTTCTTTATCTGTAAATTTCAACAAGTTTGTCTGGCGATGCGGCCTAGATTGTTCCGTAATGTCAGATCAACCCTATCAGAATAGATCCAGTTCGCTTCAAGTTGAATGAACCAAGAGAAACTATCGCAAAAGCCGACAATTGTTGTCTGTCTCCTCTTATCATATTTGTAAGTGTGTTGCACGCACTTAATATTTTTTAATCTTCTGCATGAGGAAAGAATATTTTTTCCCATATGTTTATAATTCTGAAAAAACTTATTCTTTCAAAAAGTAGGGTTTCAGATGCCATTGAATTCCACTGCATATGTAAAGTTAATATGTGATTATAGCTGCATCATTATGTCCCCCAAACAAAGATCAAATGCTAGCTTGGAACCCGGAATATAACAATGAGATGTTTATAGCTACAATGATGACTGTAAGAATACAAACACAGGCTGTTGTAGGAATTATTCTTGCTTTTTTTTTTTTTCGCTTTATTCCCTCACTAGAATAGAGAGAGAGAGAGAAAGAGAAAGAGAGAAAGAGATAGAGATAGAGAGAGAATGAGCTCTGAAGAAGTTGCTGAAAAAGCAGTGAGATGAGGACCATGAGATAGATTATTAAAGTGAAACGTGGCCATGGCGCTCATTTTCACATGGAAAAGAGCCACCTTGTACAATATGAAATTGAATCAGATACTCTCTCTCTCTCNGGCGCTCATTTTCACATGGAAAAGAGCCACCTTGTACAATATGAAATTGAATCAGATACTCTCTCTCTCTCTTCCTTCCCACCACCTTCTGAAAGCAAACCGAGCAAGCTCTTTGCTTTCTGCTTTGCCCTTCTCCTTCTTCTTTCTTTCTTTATTTTTCTTTTCTGGAAGGAGATTAGATCGTGTTAATTGCTGAATTATGAGGATAAAACAAGCACTTTTGCTGATGTGATAAAAATGCGGCCTTTGGGTGGTGGATAGCAGAGTTAGTTAAAAAAATGGTTGGAAGTACAGTGATGCAGTCTTCTATGGAGAGCATTGATGAGGTTAATCAGTTCTCGAAATGTACAATCTATGAACAGAATAATGATAATAGTAATGGAAGAAGAATCTATGAGGAATCAGCATTTTTATACAGATTGGAGCTGAATTTTTGGATGAATAGATTAAAAAAATGGCTCTTTTAATCATCGTTTTGATGTATTTTACTCTTTATTGTTGATAATAACACCTAGAAAATGTTATACTAAAAATAATGTGATATGGCATATTATTTATAATTTTATGTAAAAATGTCAAATTCAATAATTAATTATGAGTGATAATTTTATTATTTTTATTAATTAAATTTGATTTTGAAAATTTAAAAGCTTCATTTTTGAGGAATATTAAAGCCATTTTGTAAATTTTAAATTCTACATAATTTTTTTTTTACTTATATTAAAGCCCTTGTTGGACAAAATGGGATATTTTCGGGCTCTTGTAACTTTTTTAATTATATCATTAAAAGTAGAGGCTATAAGAGAGGTTTCCAAGTCTTATTATATGAAAAAAACCTCTCTATTTATATGAGAGGGAATGTAATGAATGAAAATTACATTTCTAATCATACTTTATGGAGGATTGTACATGTTATTCTAGAAATTATACCCTTGGTTCCAAGGAATCACTGTCCTTTGGCTCAGTTGAATGGGTTGAAGAGGCGATCGAGATGATTAGTGTGGCGATCGAGATGATTAGTGTTGTCGATCAGTTTTGTGGATGGGGACTATCGGTCAGTTGATCCTTCAGGTAAGGGCAGTCTGCTATACAACTAAAGGTAGTCGGCGAGATTGATATGGTCTGCTGATGTTAGTCGATTGGATGCATTAGGTTGGTCTTCAATCATGAATTCTTGTTGGCTGAGTTAACTTAAGCCCCGAGAAGATTTGGGTGTGTATCATTGAGTCAGTTCAAAAGGTATGTGCCCAATGTAAGTTGATCGGTTCTTCCGAGTCTTTAGGTCACTTTCTAGTTGGCTCACATTGCCATGATATTCTTTCTTGAGTTTTTGGATTGCCTCGAAATTCTTGCTGACAAGTTTTTTTGTGTGTGTGTAACCACTTATGAAAATGGAAGGCATCTTTCTCTTTGTAATTCAATTGGTGATGATACTTATTAATAGAGAAAGTTTGGGGGTATTAACATGTGTCAATTTTACATGATATTATCTGTATTTTGTGTGACTTAGTTGGTTTTGGCTCTGTTGGCTTAGATCTTTCACCCCTACCTTCAACATACTTTTTTTCCTAGATCATTGGACCTCCTCAGGATTTGTATAGGCGTCGTTTTGATATACATATTTTATTTCTGCTATTCTTCAACTTTTTGAAAGTGACATTATGATAAGAATCTGAGAATTAAATGTAAAAGTAAATTTTATTTATTTTTTAATTAACGACTCAATAATTGAACTCCCTTAATTTTCACATTTCCATTTCTTATTAATAGAACATTAAAACTCCTTACTCATGCCTAATCTTCTTGGTGTTCTCTTTTTTGAGTTGGTTGTCCTTCATAGCTTTCATGCCATGATGGAAAAGATGAAGAAACCCCATAGGATGTTTAAAAGAAGTGGACCTAATCCTCTTATTTTTGTAAAGCCAAAAAGTCAAAATCACCCAGAGGGTGAAAAGAAGAGGAAGCTTTCCATGAAGAAATTTTAGCTTCCACTGCCAAATCAATTAGGATCATCTGACTCTATCCCTGGCTGAACATAGAGAAAAATACAGATGATTGACTTAAAATTTGATTTGGCCCAGCATCTCCTTTCATTGTTCAAGGACTCCCAGCTGATCAGGTTGTTGGGGTGACTTCTGGACCACTCCTGTTGCTTTTGTCAGTGCTTACTAATGAGCCTACATGGTCGCTTACAATATTTGATTTGCTTTAGTTTCTAGATATGAGGGGTCTTCAATTGTTACTTTTGAGACCTGATTATCGTTTCCACTTCTTAGCTTAATGGCTTTCACATGCTCATTTTGTTTATCTTTGGGATACACTTCAGTTTTACTTGGTAGAATTCTCTAAAGTATAAGTTGAGTAAGTTCACTATCTGTCCTAGCTGATTTTTAATATTTCTTATTACTACAACCTAAATCCACAATTGATTATTCATTTGCACCACAATATTTTCCACGGAAAATGCTATAAAATTTCCTCAAAACGTGTTGCATTCTCCATGAAATGACACTTCGTTGAATAAATTTTATGTAGGACCAAATTTCACGTGTGAAACCTTAACGCAAAAAAAAAAAAATTCATGTAAAAATGGTATCGAATCGCTATGAAACTAATTGCACGCTTTTAATATGTAATAATGAGTATGATGTAACATAATTAATATAGCTTTGAGCACTGCAATGGTTTGGGGTAATTGCTACGATAAGTTTGAGGTCTATTTAAATTAAGTTGAATTTTAGTGCATTTTTAAGTTTTAATTTAGGCTTATTAAATTAGATTTATATTTTAATTAGTTTTATTTTATTATTATTTTTAATATAGAATAGAAATTGATTTTAATTTAATTTAATTTAATTTTTAGCTCAAATGAAACCCACCCAAATCCTAGTTGATTTGAGCTCAATATATTCAGCTAAAGGTGGAACAAATATGAGGTCAATAGCCAGGTCTTATATTCAAGCTCCTGAAAAGGGGGTCTAACTAAAAGTTCCTTGTAGGAGCATATTGCTCATACTAAGGAGAATGTTGTAGTGGGTTAGTGTTTATATGCCTTTTTTAGTCTCTTTATGTGTTTGATTTAGTCAGTGTGCTAGTTTTTATAGCTCTTTATGCGGCTCTTCACACAAATGCTAAGCTAATAACATCATGAAAAGTTAAGGAATAATAAAAGACATTTAATTAAAAAAAAAGATAGCTAAAATATGTCTTCAAAAAATATTTATATGTATTATCACTTTTTTAAAATTTGTATTAAAATTTTCCATTGAAGAATAAATTTTGTCATTATAAGAATTAAATTGCATATTTTTTAGGTTTTCGTTTTAATATGAGCAATTTTTATATCATGATTTATAAGTAAAATTTATTGTCTTCTCTGAAACACATTTAAACTACATTCAATTTTTTTTTTTATACGAAGTTGCACTCTTGCCCAAAGTATACTAAAATAGAGATCAAATCCTATTTTAGCTTGGTTCAAATAAAATTTGAGAATGGTTCAAAGTAGGTCAGAATTTTCTTCAAATTTAATTTAAATTACATTCAAATTGTTGTCATTTACGGCAACAATTTGAAAACATTTAATTATATAATGGTCTTTAGTCTACTGGTTGCTAAAAAGTTAGGATTTCGTAATCTTATTATGGAAATGGATTCTCTGATCCTTTGGAAGTGTTGCAGGTGAAATAAAGAGGTGCATTGGAGTATTATGCTGCAGATAAAGAGAATTCAAGCTTTAACAGAGAATATGAATGTTATTTGGGCACATGCTCATAGAGAAGGCAATTTGGTTGCTCACTGGGCTGCAAAGGCTGGATATACTCTTTCGAATGCTAAACTTCTCTTTATATTTCCTGATGATTTGTTAGCTTTAGCCATTAAGGACATTTCTTGATTTGGTTTCTGGTGGTTTCGGTGTGTTGTGTGTGGTGTGAGTTGTATTTTTTTTTTTTTTTTGGGATATAGGAACCCTTTTCCTTTTATTTGAGTGAGCTGTATAGTGCTTAGGTTGGGTTCCTTATCCCCTTTCTTTATAATTTTTTTCTATTGGTAATAAAATGGAGCCTTTGTGCTCTTTAATAAAAAAAATATATATAAACATTTAATTATATTTTCTTAAGAAAATAAATAGTAGTCATATTATTCTAATTTCGCATATGATTTGACATATTTAGTCAAATTTTACCTTTTTATGGGGCAAGAGAATTGTGAGCTGTCCTCACTATTAATCACTCTCATAAACATGGACTAATGCTCAGTTCAAAAATCATATCCAATAGTAGTGTGGATAGAAATATCAATTTATAGCCAAAGATAACTTTTATCAGCATTTCCACACAAAACCTCTTCTAAAGCCTTAATCTATGCATATGTATGTATATGTATATGTATACTTGTGTGTGTGTGTATATATATATATATACATAGATATACATGGATATACATAGATATACATAGATATATAAGTGCGAAAGGCCTAACTCATTGGTGCGGCCTCTGGCATAAGTCTCTCGGGTCGGTGGTTAGAATCCCGTGGCGCAGGCCCTTCGAATCAGAATCAAGCACACCAGGTTTTCAACCCATATGGGGGAATCGACATTTGGTGCCCACTGAATCAAATATCGATTTCACCTTTTTTTTCTAATATATAGATATACAAAGTGTTGCATCTACCACGTACAAACCCAATGTGTTATATCATTTAAAAAAAAAGGTATATTTCTCAAAGAAAAGAAAGAAAAGGAAGAAAAAGAAGAAAGGAAGGAAGGAAAGAAGGAAGATCGTCGCTTATAGGTTTTGTAAAAAGCTAAGTAAAACAGATCTCTTTTACTTTCATCAGTGCTGCACTTGTATACACGCTTTGCTGCTGTTCAACCAAGTAAAAGAAAAGACAAAAAGAGAGAAAGAGAAGAGGAAAGAAGAAGAAAAAAAAAAAATGCAGTTTTTGCTTCTTTTTTTAATGCCGGAAGGGCAACAGAGGTGGTCTTTGGATGAAGCTTCTGAGAGGCCCTGGCTCAGTGTTCTAAACACTGGAAAGAGAAATAGTCATGGAGATGTGTATAAGGAAATTACTAAGGGAGGATATTCAGGATTTGTCGGAATTTGAATTGAATTGGTGGGTTTTAGGATTTGTATTTGGCTCAAATTGATTCTANTTATTTAAATTTAATTTAATTTTTAGCTCAAATGAAACCCACCCAAATCCTAGTTGATTTGAGCTCAATATACTCAGCTAAAGGTGGAACAAATATGAAGTCAATAGTCATGTCTTATATTCAAGTTCTTGAAAAGGGGTCTAACTAAAAGTTCCTTGTAGGAGCATATTGCTGATGCTAAGGAGAATGTTGTAGTGGATTAGTGTTTATATGCCTTTTTTAGCGTCTTTATGTGTTTGATTTAGTCAGTGTGCTAGTTTTTATAGCTCTTTATGCGGCTCTTCACACATATGCTAAGCTAATAATGACATCATGAAAAGTTAAGGAATAATAAAAGAAATTTAATTTAAAAAAAAAAAGATAGCTAAAATATGTCTTCAAAAAATATTTATATGTATTATCACTTTTTTAAAATTTGTATTAAAATTTTCCATTGAAGAAAAAATTTTGTCATTATAAGAATTAAATTGCATATTTTTTAGGTTTTGTTTTAATATAAGCAATTTTTATATCATGCTTTATAAGTAAAATTTATTGTCTTGTCTGAAACATATTTAAACTACATTCAATTTTTTTTTTTTTATACAAAGTTGCACTCTTGCCCGAAGTATGCTAAAACAAAGATCAAATCCTATCTTAGCTTGGTTCAAATAAAATTTGAGAATGGTTCAAAGTAGATCAGAATTTTCTTCAAATTTAATTTAAATTACATTCGAATTGTTGTCATTTATGGCCAAATTTTTGTAAGAATTCAAATGTAAAACAACATGATATTTTGGTTCGATATAAACATTTAATTATATAATGGTCTTTGGTCTAATGGTTGCTAAAAAGTTAGGATTTCGTAATCTTATTATGGAAATGGATTCTATGATCCTTTGGAAGTGTTGCAGTGAAATAAAGAGGTGCATTGGAGCATTATGCTGCAGATAAAGAGAATTCAAGCTTTAACAGAGAATATGAATGTTATTTGGGCGCATGTTCGTAGAGAATGCAATTTGGTTGCTCACTGGGCTGCAAAGGCTGGGTATACTCTTTCGAATGCTAAACTTCTCTTTATATTTCCTGATAATTTATTGGCTTTAGTCATTAAGGACCTTTCTTGATTTGGTTTCTGGTTGTTTCGGGGTGTGGTGTGAGTTGTATTTTTTTATTTTTTGGGATATAGGAAGCCTTTTTCTTTTATTCAAGTGAGTTGTATAGTGCTTAGGTTGGGTTCCTTATCCCTTTTTTTTTGTAATTTTTTTCTAGTGGTAATAAAATGGAGCCTTTGTGCTCTTTAATAAAAAAAAAATAAACATTTAATTATATTTTCTTAAGAAAAAAAATAGCAGTCATATTTTTCTAATTTTGCATATGATTTGGCATATTTGGTCAAATTTANAATAAAATGGAGCCTTTGTGCTCTTTAATAAAAAATAATAAGCATTTAATTATATTTTCTTTAAAAAAAAAATAGCAGTCATATTTTTCTAATTCTGCATATGATTTGACATATTTGGTCAAATTTTACCTTTTATGGGGCAAGAGAATTGTGAGTTGTCCTCACTATTAATTACTCTCATAAACATGGACTAATGCTCAGTTCAAAAATCATATCCAATAGTAGTGTGTATAGAAATATTAATTTATAGCCAAAAAGATAACTTTTATCAGCATTTCCACACAAAACCTCTTCTAAAACCTTAATCTATGCATATGTATGTATATCTATGTATATGTATATGTATATTTGTGTGTGTGTGTATACATACATAGACATACATACATATGCGTAGATATACAAAGTGTTGCATCTACCATGCACAAACCCAATGCGTTGTATCATTTAAAACAAGTTCTATTTCTCAAAGAAAAGAAAGAAAAGGAAGAAAAAAAAGAAAGGAAGGAAAGAAGGAAGATCGTCGCTTATAGGTTTNCATACATACATAGACATACATACATATGCGTAGATATACAAAGTGTTGCATCTACCATGCACAAACCCAATGTGTTATATCATTAAAAAAATGGTATATTTCTCAAAGAAAAGAAAGAAAAGGAACAATAAAAAAGAAAGGAAGGAAAGAAGGAAGATCGTCGCTTATAGGTTCTGTAAAAAGACAAGCAAACAGATCTCTTTTACTTTCATCAGTGCTGCACTTGTATGCTCGCTTTGCTGCTGTTCAACCAAGTAAAAGAAAAGACAAAAAGAGAGAAGGAGAAGACGAAAGAAGAAGAAGAAGAAANCTGTTCAACCAAGTAAAAGAAAAGACAAAAAGAGAGAAGGAGAAGACGAAAGAAGAAGAAGAAGAAAAAAAATACAGTTTTTGCTTCTTTCTTTAATGCCGGAAGGGCAATAGAGGTGGTCTTTGGATGAAGCTTCTGAGAGGCCCTGACTCAGTGTTCTAAACACTGGAAAGAGAAATAGTCATGGAGATGTGTATAAGGAAATTACTAAGGGAGGATATTCAGGATTTGTCGGAATTTGAATTGAATTGGTGGGTTTTAGGATTTGTATTTGGCTCAAATTGATTCTTAAGATAGAGAAGTGATCCGGACATTTTTTTTTTTATGATTTTTTTTTCATTCCCTTTTAATTAAACTAGTGCAGCCATCTCTCTCTGCACCATAGATAGATAGAGAGAGATATATACAGATAGATATGTGTGTGTGCGCGTGTGTGTATGTATTTATATGTATGTATATGTGCGTGTTCTGTGGCCTATTGGTAGAGCAGCCTCTTTGAAGGTCGTAAGTCCCCTCAGATCATGGGTCAAATCCCCCCCGCCCTAGGTGTAGAGTGTAGTAATATAAGTATGTTTGTATGTCCATACGCTCGCACTCTGAATTAATAACGAGCCGCAACAGATATAGAATGAGTTGACTAAAAAAATTAATCAACTCACCACTAAAAAGTGCAATTGTATGTATCACTATATATCAATGGTTAAACCATTATCAAAGAGTATTCTTTTAGAAGCACTTATGTTGTTAAGTACAACAAAAAAAAAATTTTCTTGAGTTGTATTAGCACTTTCAATAATTGTTAAAGATTCCATTATAGCAAACACTAAAATTTCTATATCTTTTTGTAATATAATACAAATGAATTTATCTAAGTGATTCATCCCAATCTCGTCTACTAAAGTTTTACATAGGCTGTCATGGCACTAATTTTCTACTTAGGATTTTATTTCCTTGCCCCTCTAAATTCTAAAACTTCTGCATGTGAGCCTCTTAATTATGTGCTTCATTCAAGTTTCAGCCCTCTTTTGTCACTCTTTAGTTGTAGCTTCTACCAATCTCCAATCGCTGCCCCTCCACTAATTTAGGTATATGTTATGATTTAAGGCTTTGTTGACTCTGTTATACTTTTAAGTTAGCAAAGTTTCCTTCTTAAATTGAAATGGGATATTCTTGATCTTGATTCACAGAAATGTATGACTCTATTATGCAACATTAAACTATTTTTGTTTTGATAGAGATTGTTTGATGAAATCTTAGATCTGATCACAAGTATATNCTGACTGCTTGCGCAGCTTTTGGAGGAGATGGTGGATTTGCTTCCAGTAGTGTGAGAATTCCTGTAAAGTGGCAGCCAACCTGAGCCACTAACATCAGTTGCATTATCAATTACTACTCTCTTTCTCTGATAAACAATGAAACAGAGGGCAAAGATGAGACCAGCAGCAACAGCAAATGTAGCACCACCAATCACATGCAGTTTCTTACTGGAATAATCTTGCTGAAATCCTGGTGCAGTTTTTTCTAACTCATTATCAACCATCTCCGACGGCTTCGGATTCAGTCCGGCGAGGTTCCCGCCTGCATCGCTTAATTTAAATATCTCCATTCCATTTAAAATTGCATCAAAAAACTCTGGTTTTGAATCAACAGAAGGGTGGAGCTCCACCAACAATTGCTCATCTTGGCTAACAAAAATTGCATAATCTTTATAAACAGGAACTGCCATAGACGAAGCAAGAGCGATGACATCAACGTCTTTTTGTGCGGTCTGGTTATTCATAAATATATCAAAAACTCTCTGGTTCACTTTAGGAAGCTGGATTTCACAGAAATGGAGTCTCACCACATAAGTGAAATTGCTGTCGATTTGGAAAGACCATGAGAGATTATATTGAATATTCAATTTAGAATCTGGTCCCATCTGTCTCGCAGTTCTGTACACATCTAATGGAGCTATGTATGCCGGTAAATTCATTGGGTATTGAATTTTGACACGAGGCCCTATGGCCGCCGTGACGCCAACCCCTGCTCCGGAGATATAAGGTGTATCATCATACCATGTGCGACCAAATCCTGTGTCATTGTTTGGAGGAATGAATTGTCCCCCTACATTCAGTCTGTACATTGTTTGTAAAGCAAATGCTTCAATGGTGACAGAGCTGTCACTGAAGCCAACCATGGCGGCGGATTCAGGGAACATGTCTGGCATTGAGATTAACTCGATGCCATTAATGAAAGCAAAGGGATTGTGATTACCAGCGGCTGGAGTAAAGGTGAGGGAGAGGAAATCATCATTAATCGGTGGGAGGGTAAATTCTCTTATAATGTAGCCTTGGGTTAATGCTTGGGCAGTTATATAAGCGCTGAAGTTGTGAAGGAGGGTGAAACTACCAGCATCAATGGTGGCAGGGAAAGCGAGCACATTGAAGAATCCATTTTCTGGGCTGAGGCCATTATAGGAGGCGGGATAGAAATGAAGACGGATTAAAAGACGCTCCTTTTTGCTGACAGAGAATTTATAAGTTGCTTCAGATTCAAAAATGGCTGCTTTCATGTAAGGAACGGTGGATGGGAGAGATGGATCTTGAAAAGAGGCGGTTGAAGGGGTTGATTTGGGGGAGGTGATGCCAATGGCGGAAGCTTTGGAGGAATGTTCGCCGATCCATTTTCGACCATCGGCGTCGAGTTCATCGGAAGATGAGCCGCAGTTGAGAAGCATGAAGACGGAGGGGTTGTAGACGCCATTGATGGTGGCAGAGATGCTATTGAGAAAGGTGATGGAGATGAGAAGAAGATGAAGAAAGATTTGGGTTTTGTTTGTGGACGCCATGGAATGGCGTGCAGAGAAATGGTGGGACGAGAAAATTGATGATGAAATAAAGGAGGGATTTTTGTTGAGGAGGTTGGAGGAGGAAGAAGACGTTTGGAGAATTTTCCTCCGGGAGGAAGTCAATCTGTGGTTGGGAGAGAAAGCAGGGGACGCTGAAACCGGGACGTTCATTTTAAATATAGGTAAATTTAATTCGACTTGATAATTTTTAATTCACTACAAGATAAATAATTAATTTATAGCATAATATTTGAAATATAGTTTAAAATAAGCTTATCTTAATCATATTTTTTTAATTATATTTAATTTATAATTATAAAATAGTTTAATTAATATGGTTGTGAAAAGTGAAGGTGTATGTATCTGTATGAATGTAAAATAAGCATATTGTTCAAAATTTTATGTGCTATCGTATGTATTCTTGTCCCTTCATCTTTGTTTGTTTTGTAAAATTATTTATAAAATTGTTTTAAAAATTATTATTATTAATATTAAAAATCATAAAAAAAACTTTATTTAAAAGGTATCAGTTCCTATCATTATTTATTCAGATGTGACTTTAGAAAAAAATTTGTAAACGATGAAGCTCCTTTAAATGAAATCTTGATCGCCATAATCACATTATCATAGCCTTCACCAGCTCATTGCCACCACTAATCACGGCCTTCGCCACTTATCCCTCCCTTTCTTTCCACAAAATCGTAGATAAGCCACTTCACCTTTTTAGGTTCTGCTTGAGGCACTCTTTTGGGGGTTTTTTGTTTTCAAAAGTTGTATTCATGCGTTTTGCATTCAACTTTTGTTTTGTTTTTCGGTGCTAGTCATCCATGAAACGGAGAAAGTGGGAATGTAGGGGAGCCGGTTTGTTCAGCGTCGGATACTCCATTTTGGTTACAAAATATATTTGCTACCCCATGAAAATGAAAATGGCATATCTCTCCTCATATCTCTGATATTATCATCGGTTCGCTTCATCTCTCTATCCCCCCCCCCAACCGCTTTTTCTTCTGTCGATGTTTTAGAGAAAAATCTCGATCTGTCTCTTTCAGCTATCTTCGTCTCTCATCTCTGTATGTATAATGCCACCCCTTATCTATGTTCTTGTGGTTTAATTTTGGTATCTTATTGCTTCCTTAACTCTTTTAGCTATACATTTCTCATTTTACTATTTGTTTGTTTGAGATGTTTGGTTGATTTAAGGGTTTTGTTGCTTTGGTGGAGAGAATGTAGGAGTAGTGCTTGTTATTTTAAAAATATATTCATGATCATTTGGTTTTCTGCTTTTGCAAATTTTTCAGTTTTCATGTTAGATTGGTAGCCGCATTTCCTTTTTCTTCTCTTCAAATATGAAAAGTGATTGTATGTAGAGAATTTAGGAATAGTGTTTGTTCTTTTAAAAACATATCTATTAGAATTTGATTTTCTGTTGTTACGAATATCTCAATTTTCATGTTGGATTAGTATTTGGATTTCCCTTTCTTCTTCTCTATACATGGAAAGGATTGTATGAAGATAAATTAGGAGTAATGTTTGTTATTTTGAATATATATACATGAGAATTTGGTTTTTTGACATTGCAAATATCTCGGTTTTCATATTGGATTAGTAATTAGTTTTCTTTTTCATCTTCTTCATACTTGAAAATGATTATATGGAGAGCATTATGAGCAGCGCTTGTTCTTTTGAATATATATATACATTAGAATTTGGTGTTCTGCTATTACAAATATCTCAGTTTTCATGTTATATCACTACTTACATTTCTCTTTCTTTTTCTTCAAACTTGGAACTGATTGTATACAAAGAATTTAGGAGCAGTGTTAGATCTTTTAAATATACATCCATGATAATTTGATTTTTCTGATATTGCAAATATTCATTAGAATTTTGTTTTTTTTTATATTGTAAATATCTTAGTTTTCAAGTAAGATCAGCAATTGCATTTCTCTTTCTTATTCTTCTAACTTGGAAAAGATTGTATGGAGATTATCTAGGAGTAGTGCTAGTTTTTTTTGTAAATATATCCAATAAAATTATGTTTTATTATGCAAATATGTCAGTTTTCAAGTTAGATCAATAATTGCATTTCTCTTTCCCTTTCTTTAAACATGGAAATGACTGTATGTAAAGAAATTAGAAACAGTCTTTGTTCTTTTGAAAATAAATTCTTGAGTATTTTGTGTACTCCTATTATAAATAGCTCAGTTTTCATGTTAGATCAGTAATTACATTTTCTTTTTCCTCTATTACAATTTGAAAAAAACAATTTATGCACAAAATTTAAGAGCATTGGTGGCTCTTTCGAATATATGATCTGAGAAAATTTTTGTGTGTTGTGGCAAACATATCATTTTACATGTTATTATAAGTAATTGAAATGTCATTTTCTCTGCTTCTAACTTGAAAAGGATTGTATGAAGATTATCTAGAAGCAATGCTAGCTCTTTTAAAAATATATCCAGGAGAAATTGGTTTTGTGGTAATGTAAAAAACTAAGTTCTCATGTTATTTCAGTAATTGTATTTCCATTCCATTCTCTTCAAACTTGAAAATGAATGCATGCAGAGAATTTAGGAGCAGAGTTGTTTCTTTTGAATATATATCCAAGAGAATTTAATTTTTTACTATTGCAAATATACCAGCTTTCATGTTTGATCAATACTTTCATTTCATTTCTCTCTTCATCAAACTTAGAAAGGATTGTATGGAGAGACTTTATGAGTAGTGTTGTTTCTTTTGAAAATATATCCATGAGAATTTAGTTTTCTGAATTTACAAATATCTATTAGAATTTGATTTTTTTTGCTATTGCAAATATATCAATTTTCATGTTAGATCAATAATTGCATTTTCATTTCATTCTCTTAAAAAAATAGAAATGAATTAATGCAGAGAATTAAGGAGCAGTGACGACTCTTTTGAATATATATCCATGAGAATTTTATTTTTTGTTATTGCAAATATTTCATTTTTAATGTTGGGTCGGCAATTGCATTTCTTTTTCAACTTCTTCAAACTTGTAAGGGATTGTTTGGAGTGAATTTAGGAGTAGTGCTTACTTTTCTGAATATATATACATGAGAATTTAGATTTTTGCTATTGCAACTATCTCAATCTTCATATTAGATCGATAGCTACACTTCACTTTTCTTCTCTTCAAACATGAAAATGATTGCATGCAAAGAGTTTAGAAGCAATGTTTGGTCTTTTGAAAATATATCCACGAGAATCTAGTTTTATGCTATTACAAATAGCTTAGTTTTCATGTTGGATTATTAATTGCATTTTCCTTTTCCTCTATTACAATATCGAAAATCAATTTATGTATAGAAATTATGTGCAATGGTAGGTCTTTTGAATATATGCTCTAATAAAATTTTTTTGAACTATTGAAAATATATCATTTTGCATGTTATTATAAATAATTGAAATACTTTTTTCCTCTTCTTCTAACTTGGAAAGGATAGTATGAAGAATATTTATGAGCAGTGTTAGCTTTTTTGAAAGTATATCCATGAGAATTTGGTTTTGTGCTATTGGAAAATACAATAAGGACAAAATATAGGAGCAGTGTAAATATCATTGTTTAATTGTTAAATCAAGGAAAAAATCTATTGAGCATATGTAAATATCAAAGTGCTTGGATGTTAGTTTGGTGCAATTTTTTTTGCTGTGGAACATTTCGCACTTCGAATGTATAGTAGAGCAATGATGGGAAATAAAATCAAAGGGTTCAACCTATCACTAATTGTGACAGATACTACTTAGTCTTACACCCTATATGATCAAATTTGTGATAATAGACAAAGCCTTATTTGATTTATTGATCTCACCGAGCTCTAAGCATGCTTTTGGGCTACTGTTACTGATCTAACATTTACATTGAGATATTTGCATCAGTTCAAAATAATTTTTCCTTGAAATATATTTAAAGATCTAGAACTGCTCATAAACTCTCTCCATACAATCCTTTTTCAGGTTGAAGAGGAGGAAAAACAAATGAAATTGCTGATATAACATGAAAACTGAGATATTTGCAAAAGCAGAAAACCAAATTCTCACGAATATATTTTCAACATAATCAACATAACTCCAAAATTCTCTACATATAATCATTTTCATGTTTGAAGAGAATGAAAAGCAAATGCAATTACTAATCTAATCTTTATGTGTACATCTTTGGGGAATGAATAATATGTATTTATTCTTTGTTATTCTAATGGTGTTTTGTTCGTACACATTTATACGGTGTTCGTGATTTGGTGCTTGACTCTCAAATTTGTTAGGCTACAAGTGGGCTTTACATTGACCCTATTTTTGGAATGTGTGGGTGTGAAGCATTTCATTTTTAAAATGCTTAGTGCATTGATGAAAAAAAAATAAAAGGCTTAGTCGATAACTAATTACTACTATTTGCAATAAATATCACATGTTCTTATATCACACATGTTATAGATATTGCGTAGTCTTAAAGCTAAAATGGTACAATTGGTGATTTTGGATAGAAATTTCTTTGAAAACTTGATCTCTCTGAGCTCTACTTCAAATATCTTGTTTTTTCATTGAGTTTTAATTTAGTTCTTATATTTTTATTTTTAATTATTTATTAGTCCAAATGTTTTAATTGTATTATAGACCGGATGGGTAAATAAAAAGAAGATGGGTTACCTACTATTTGGGATGAAGACACTATGATCATATTTTGTGATCAGTGTTTGAGAAAGATGGAGATTGGGAATAGGCTGACCACGGACTTCAACAAGAAGGGTTGGCAAAACATCACCAAAATTTTTTTATGATAAAACTGGTAGATTGTATGACAAAATTCAATTGAAAATTAACTGAAAAATAATTGAAAATTGTGGAAAGAGCTAAAGAGATGAGCTACCGGATTAGGTTGGGATTCCGTTAAAAAAACGATTGATTCGTCAGAGAAGTAGTGGCAGGAAAAAAATTTAGCAAGTACATAATTTCTTATTGAACTGCAACGTCATTGAAATGTATTATTTTTGAAATAGATTTTCATCAGTTGTAGGTATTACCTAATGCAAAGAAATTTAGGCTTATTGACATTGACCTAAAACTCGGAGACAAGCTTGATACTAGATTCCTCAGTGTTGTGGCCACATGCATCAATGTCTAGGCCTCAATAGAGGGCCTCACATAGAATTTGGATGAACCCAAATGTGCTCATTCAGGTAAGACTCTAACTATTACACCAAAAGGTGTCTCAATGTTTAAGATTTCAACTTCATTCTACATAAAAAATTTCACAAACACCACCTAGTGCCACAAATAATATGGAAAGGAATACTTGATCTAATCAAGTAAAAAAGACTAAGGAAGACACCTAGAACTAGGATGACACTTTAATTCATTTATAACATAATGGAACCTAAAATAACATCGAAACTATATACTTAACAATATGAGAAATAGAATTTTTTTCTTGATGCACTCAAGTAAAGAAGCCTAAAGTAATGGTGGAAGTGTGATTTGTCAAACGATCGACGTGCACTATAGTTGTCTACTGGTTGGTCGGGTAAATTATATAACCTAATGTCATATGTATTGAAAAAAATTGGGGTTGGCCTATAAAGTATAAGTCATAAAATTTTGGAAGTTTATATTATTTACATCATATTGTTACATCAAGTCATTATATTTAAATTTTTTGTACCTAATAATTTCAATGACATTGTCACTAGGCGCTACGAAAGGGTGTGAAGGACCACTAACATTCGAATGACCAACGATGTCAGAAGCGTCTACAGGCAATGACTCAACCTCAACATAAATAACTATTATGTGTTTTGTAGCTTCTTACAACATAAACCACAACATTCATCATCTTCAACATGAGTTACAGTAAAATCGCCACTCACCAGTAGCTGACAAACTATATTAATGATATATCTTGAATTATTATTATGCAGTGAATGAAGTATTTTTCTCTTTAATTCATTTAGTGTTATCGACTGTGAGACTTATACAGGGCGGCTACATTCACCAACATAGGTGGGGGTGAAGTCTTCCGCGACTCGCAACTTGCCATCAAAACATATTAACAACAGTGACATGTTCATACTCATACTTTAAAATTTGGACTGATCCTGCAGTTGATTTTATCTAAACGTAAGAGCAAAATTTAGCAAGGAAATCAGAAACATGTGCGTTATAAGTGTTAATTGTTATGCATCGAAAAAAAAAAGTATTCATAGCTATAACTTCCTTGTGAGGAAGGAGGAACCAAGACCGCTTACGTCCCAAGCTCTCCTTAAGCAGTTTAAGTCTTTTTGACAAAGTTTATTATAGCTTCAAAAGCACTACGTTTCATATACATATATTCCTAAAGACTTTTCTTTTTTGTCTTCTGCTAATAAAAAGTAATGAGTTCGAGCTTGATTCAGGTTTAATTTGTGTTTGAGTGCAATATAAAGTACGAATTGTTCATGTATTTGCAATATAAATTACTACTTATCAGGTACATGCAATGAAAAAAATGCATTCATTGCTATAAGAACTTTCAGGTGAGGAGGCGTGTACAAAGATCGCTACGTCCCAAGCTCTCCTTAGACATTTTATGCTTTTCTAATAAAATTATTTATAGCTTCAAAAACAATACATTTCATATACATAAATCCATAACCCAATGATTATTCATTTAAAAAAAACTTAGTATAAAATTAAATTACTCGTACCTTGCTAACAATGAAGTGCACGATAAGATTCTAATAACACGAGCAACTTTTCAGTATGACACAAATAATTTAAAATATTTCCCGACATTATTTCCTCATGTCACAAATAATTCTCAAAAAATTAGGACAACAGTTCAATCTAGAAGAAATAATTGAAAAATTAAAGAAAATAACTAATATAAAAATGTCAAAAAAATTGTCTAAGATTTGTACGGACTGTTGTTACACAAGACAATCGAGGTACTATATCAACCTTCTTCAGACCAGCATGTCACCTCAGCCCTTATGGGTGGTGGGCAGCCCATGACTTAAATACTGCTTTTCGGCCCTACACCTAGCCAATGTGGGACTATTTGTCCGTGACATTCTCCTCCACCCAATCACGTGACGCCCTCGTCACGGATCGGCTCCACCGAGGGCCCCACTGGACCATGGAGAGTCCACACATCTGGCAGACAGTAGTCTGCTTTGATACCACTTGTCACCTCCCAAAAGAGCCCTTATGGGTGGTGGGCAGCCCAAGACTTAAATACTGCTTTTCGGCCCTACACCTAACCAATGTGGGACTATTTGTCCGTGACAAGCAGCTCTGCGTCGTCAGGTTTCTAAGCTATATACAGTCTCATACAATATTAACAAATTAATTAATATTTAATTGAACATAATTAAAATTATTTCAACTATAATGAAATTATATTTTTTGGCAAAAGCAGCGAAAATAAAGAATAAAGTAATTTCTTAACTAATTACAAATATCTCATACGAAGCATAGACAAAAGCAGCGAAAAGGCATAGGAAATAGCATGGCGCTCCACTATCAACAGCGCATCCTCACTCGCTTCCTGTCCATCTCCTTCCGCTCGCCTTCCCTCCACTTACATCGCTCCTCTCCCTCTCGCTTCTTCTCCATTTCTTCCTCTTCAGCCTCCGCCGCCGCCGCAGTTGCGACTGAATTCCACCCTCCCGCGTCCCCCAAACAACTTCAGCTCGACAGGCCTCTCAGTCCGCTGATCCCCGACAGATCTCTGAACGATATCCCTCTCGATAAGCTCTTCGTGCCGCCGGAGGTTGAGCTACCAGCAGCGGCGACCGCGGTGGCGAGGAGCCGGATTCTCAAGTGTTCCAACATTGTGTTGGGATCATACTCGTTGGACNTTTTTAAAATATATCCATGAGAATTTAGTTTTCTGAATTTACAAATATCTATAAGAATTTGATTTTTTTTTGCTAATGCAAATATATCAATTTTCATGTTAGATCAGTAATTGCATTTTTATTTCATTCTCTTAAAAAATAGAAATGAATTCATGCGGAGAATTAAGGAGCAGTGACGACTCTTTTGAATATATATCCATGAGAAATTTATTTTTTGTTATTGCAAATATTTCATTTTTCATGTTGGGTCGGCAATTTCATTTCTCTTTCAACTTCTTCAAACTTGTAAGGGATTTTTTGGAGTGAATTTAGGAGTAGTGCTTACTTTCTAAATATATATATATATATATATATATGAGAATTTAGTTTTTTGCTGTTGCTACTATCTCAATTTTCATATTAGATCGATAATTACATTTCACTTTTCTTCTCTTCAAACATGAAAATGATTGCATGCAGAGAGTTTAGAAGCAATGTTTGTTCTTTTGAAAATATATCCATGAGAATCTAGTTTTATGCTATTACAAATAGCTTAGTTTTCATGTTGGATTATTAATTGCATTTTCCTTTTCCTCTATTACAATATCAAAAATCAATTTATGTATAGAAATTATGTGTAATGGTAGGTCTTTTGAATATATGCTCTAGTAAAATTTTTTTGAACTATTGAAAATATATCATTTTGCATGTTATTATAAATAATTGAAATACTTTTTCCTCTTCTTCTAACTTGGAAAGGATAGTATGAAGAATATTTAGGAGCCGTGCTAGCTTTTTTGAAAGTATATCCATGAGAATTTGGTTTTGTGCTATTGGAAAATACTATAAGGACAAAAATATAGGAACAATGTAAATCTCATTGTTTAATTGTTAAATCAAGGAAAAAATCTCTTGAGCATATGCAAATATCAAAGTGCTTGGATGTTAGTTTGATGCAAATGGGTGTTATGATGTTGGATTCAAGTTTTTTTGCTGTGGAACATTTCGTACTTGGAATGTATAGTAGAGCAATGATGGGAAATAAAATCAAAGGGTTCAACCTATCACTAATTGTGACAAATACTACTTAGTCTTACACCCTATATGATAAAATTTGTGATAACAGACAAAGCCTTATTTGATTTATTGATCTCACCGAGCTCTAAGCAAGCTTTTAGGCTACTGTTACTGATCTAACATTTACATTGAGATATTTGCATCAGTTCAAAATAATTTTTCCTTGAAATATATTCAAAGAGCTAGAACTGCTCCTAAACTCTCTCCATATAATCCTTTTTCAAGTTAAAGAGGAGGAAAAACAAATGAAATTGTTGATATAACATGAAAACTGAGATATTTGCAAAAGCAGAAAACCAAATTCTCACGAATATATTTTCAACATAACTCCAAAATTCTCTACATATATTCATTTTCATGTTTGAAGAGAATGAAAGGCAAATGAAATTACCGATCTAATCTTTATGTGTACATTATTGGGGAATGAATAATATGTATTTATTCTATGTTATTCTAATGGTGTTTTGTTTGTACCCATTTATACGGTGTTGGTGATTTAGTGCTTGGCTCTCAAATTTGTTAGGCTACAAGTGGGCTTTACATTGACCCTATTTTTGGAATGTGTGGTTGTGAAGCATGTCATTTTTAAAATGCTAAGTAGTGCAATGATGGAAAAAAAATAAAAGGCTTAGCTGATAACTAATTACTACTATTTGCAATAGATATCACATGTTATAGATATTGCGTAGTCTTAAAGCTAAAATGGTACAATTGGTGATTTTGGATAGAAATTTCTTTGAAAACTTGATCTCCCGGAGCTTTACTTCAAATATCTTGTTTTTTCATTGAATTTTAATTTAGTTCTTATATTTTTGTTTTTAATTAATTATTTGTCCAAATGTTTTAATTGTATTAGAGATCGGATGGGTAAATAAAAAGAATATGGGCTACCTACTATTTGGGATGAAGAGACTATGATCATATTTTGTGATCAGTGTTCGAGAAAGATGGAGATTGGGAATAGGCTGACCAACGGACTTCAAAAAGAAGGGTTGGCAAAACATCACCAAAAATTTTTGATGATACAAATGGTAGATTGTATTACAAAACTCAAGTGAAAATTAACTGAAAAATAATTGAAAATTATGGAAAGAGCTAAAGAGATGAGCTACCGGATTAGGTTGGGATCCTGTTAAAAAAATGATTGATTCGTCAGAGAAGTGGCGGCGGGAAAAAAATTTAGCAAACACATAATTTCTTATTGGACTACAACGTCATTGAAATGTATTATTTTTTAAATAGATTTTCATCAGTTGTAGGTATTACCTAATGCAAAGAAATTTAGGCTTATTGACATTGACCTAAAACTCGGAGACAAGCTTGATACTAGATTCCTCAGTGTTGTGGCCACATGCATCAATGTCTAGGCCTGAATAGAGGGCCTCACATAGAATTTGGATGAACCCAAATGTGCTCATTCAGGTGACACTCTAACTATTACACCAAAAGGTGTCTCAATGCTTAAGATTTTAACTTCATTCTACATAAGAAATTTCACAAACACCACCTAGTGCCACAAATAATATGGAAAGGTATACTTGATCTAATCAAGTAAGAAAGACTAAGGAAGACACCTAGAACTAGGATGATACATTAACTCATTCATAATATAATGGAACCAAAAATAACATCGAAACTAAATACTTAACAATATGATAAATAGAAATTTGTTCTTGATGCACTCAAGTAAAGAAGCCTAAAGTAATGGTGGAAGTGTGATTTGTCAAATGATCGACGTGCACTATAGTTGTCTGCTTATTGGTCGGGTAAATTATATAACCTAATGTCATATGTATTGAAAAAAATTGGGGTTGACCTATAAAGTATAAGTCATAAAATTTTGGAAGTTTATATTATTTACATCATATTGTTACATCAAGTCATTATATGTAAATTTTTTGTACCTAATAATTTCAATGACATTGTCACTAGGCGCTACAAAAGGGTGTGAAGGACCAGCAACATTCGAATGACCAACGATGTCATAAGCGTCTACAGGCAATGACTCAACCTCAACATAAATAACTATTATGTGTTTTATAGCTTATTACAACATAAACCACAACATTCATCATCATCAACATGAGTTACAGTAAAATCGCCACTCACCAGTAGCTGACAAACTATATTAATGTTATATCTTGAATTATTATTATGCAGTGAACGAAGTATTTTTCTCTTTAATTCATTTAGTGTTATCTACTGTGAGACTTGTACAGGACGGCTACATTCACCAACATAGGTGAGGGTGAAGTCTTCCGCGACTCGCAACTTGCCATCAAAACATATTAACAATAGTGACATGTTCATACTCATACTTTAAAATTTGGTCTGGTCCTGCAGTTGATTTTATCTAAACGTAAGAGCTAAATTTAGCAAGGAAATCAGAAACATGTGCGTTATAAATGTTAATTGTTCTGGTATATGCATTGAAAAAAAAAAAGTATTCGTAGCTATAACTTCCTTGTGAGGAAGGAGGAACCAAGACCGCTTACGTCTCAAGCTCTCCTTGGGCAGTTTAGGTCGTTTTGACAAAGTTTATTATAGCTTCAAAAGCACTATGTTTCATATACATATATTCCTAAAGACTTTTCTTCTTTGTCTTCTGCTAATAAAAAGTAATGAGTTCCAGCTTGATTCAGATTTAATTTGTGTTTGAGTGCAATATATAGTACTAATTGTTCATGTATTTGCAATATAAATTACTACTTATCCGGTATATGCAATGAAAAAAATGCATTCATTGCTATAAGAACTTTTAGGTGAGGAGGCGTGTACAAAGATCGCTGCGTCCCAAGCTCTCCTTAGACATTATATGTTTTTTTAATAAAATTATTTATAGCTTCAAAAACAATAGTTTCATATACATAAATCCATAACCTAATGATCATTCATTTAAAAAAACTTAATATAAAATTAAATTACTCGTACCTTGCTAACAATGAAGTGCAAGATAAGATTCTAATGACACGAGCAACTTTTCAGTATGACACAAATAATTTAAAATATTTCCCGGCATTATTTCAGCATGTCACAAATAATTCTCAAAAAATTACGGACAGCAGTTCAATGTAGAAGAAATAATTGAAAAATTAAAGAAAATAACAAATATAAAATTGTTAAAAACTGTCTAAGATTTGTACGGACTGTTGTTACACAAGACAATCGAGGTACTATATCAACCTTCTTCAGATCAGTAGCTCTGCGTCGTCAAGTTCCAAGCTATATACAGTCTCATACAATATTAACAAATTGATTAATATTTAATTGAACATAATTAAAATTATTAAAAAATAATATTAATATAATTAATATTATAATTGCATGAAAAGAAAAAATAACATGNTGAAAACATAATTCCTTATGGTGGGGGTGGTGGAGTGGTAAAATATTTTGGGTTAGTAAGTCTTTAGGATGTATAAAAAGCTGTGAAAGGCTTGATTTAGGATTATGTGTCTATCATATAATATGCAAACCAAAAGTATATATATATTGATTTGAGTTTAGGTTCTTGGCATGGAGATTATATACAACCCCAAGGCTTAAAACCACTTGAAAATTTTTCAAGAATTTGCCTAGCTATTTTGTAAGAAGTCTTAAGATTTGTTGAGGTTTTTTAATATTTTTTTAAGATTTTAGAGTTAAGTCAGGTTATGAGGAACCTATTTAGACAACAACCTAAAGTAAAATGTTTGGCTTTAGAAATGAAGCTTAGGGCCTAAAAAATTAGAGAGAACTCATGAAAGTGATAGAGAGATATCTCTAAGAGTGTGTTTATTTCGACTTATGAAATCTCAGTTCAAAAGTAGTTTTGAAAAATTTACTGTTTAAAAGGTGATGTTCTGGAAGTAGTTGTTCTGTTTGAAAAGTTCAGTTTTAAAAGTGTTGTGGTTAACTACATGACAGAAATAAATATGATACCTTTCACAGCGATTAAACTTTATTCCGATTTCATAACATATTTATTAATATTCATCTATACATAATATTATTAAAAAATTACATGACATAGATAAACAATTAATATTTTTTAAATTATTATTTCTCTCATATGGATTTTTAAATAGGGCAATTTAACATCTCTCATATTTATTTTTTAATATGATAATAAATAAATTAATATTTTTTAATTCAACACCTCTCATATTAATTGTTTATAGAGTAGATCATTGTCCTTATTGATAATGACAGAATTTAAAGCTCTGGGTAATAAAAATGTAAATTCCTATGGAACTAAATCGTACGCCCTCAGCAGAGCACCGAATGTGGGCAATCAAGTGCGGTCAAGGTATTTGAGAAATTGGTCCGCAGTTTGTAACCAAGATGCACAGACGTGCCAATCAAACGCATGGGAGAGGGATNTAAATAGATTAATATTTTTTAATTCAACACCTCTCATATTAATTGTTTATAGAGCAGATCATTGTCCTTATTGATAATGACAGAATTTAAAGCTTTGGGTAATAAAAATGTAAATTCCTATGGAACTAAATCGTACGCCCTCAGCAGAGCACCGAATGTGGGCACTCAAGTGCGGTCAAGGTATTTGAGAAATTGGTCCGCAGTTTGTAACCAAGATGCACGGACGTGCCAATCAAACGCATGGGAGAGGGACAGTTTAAAATCTGGCCTAAAAGCTGAAACAAACATGCCATAAATAAGATTTAGAGTTGATCCCATATTTTCAAAGGATTTTGAAGGGCCAAAAGCCTGTGGAATAAGATTATGTCATGTTTAAAGCATATCTTGGTCGACCACACCAATAGAGACTTGTCTATTATTTTTATGTTAGAAAATTATGAAGATTTATGAAAGATGAAGGGGGTGTGGCACAAAGTTTCCACGAAGAGAAATTAAAAAGAATATCTAAATAAAAAATAAGAATATTACTCACCAAAGCGATTGGTTGAGGAAGACCACTAAGTCTCCTCTTATATGGGATGGTCGTCAAGCTTTCACATTCTTGAAGAAACTCCAAATTTAAGTTTTCAATCAACAACACTCTCATTATTCTAGTAACTAATCAAATATATAGTCTTCTTATGAACCTCTAAAATGAAAAAGAAAGAAATGAAAAGGCAGATGAGAGAGTGTGTTGGGGGACGCTGTGCAATTCCTTTGATTTGAATTGAAGAGAGAGATTTCTTCCCTTGTGGCCAACAAAAATTTGCCAAAATTAAATAATTAATTGCATTTGTATGTACGGTTAATTTTTTCTCTATTTATTTAGATTTTTTCCTCATTATTTAAAATTTAAATCTCATTGGTTTTAAATTTAAATTATTTTTTCTACACAAGCTTATAAAAAAAATGCACAATCTTTCAATTAAAAAAAATTCAAAAATTAAAATGCTAAAAATTATATATAAAAAAAATCTAAGTTAAGGTCTTCTTCATACTCCTTCTGATAGGTCAACTATTATTTTTTGCTTAACTCTCTATGATTGGATTCTATGCTGCATCATTTCCTTTGGCTCTTAAAGAATCCTTATTTAAAGGTTGTATACTACTAGTTGAAGTTTAAGTAGTCATCCATTATATTGGGTGCCATCTTTTTCAAGTTAGCTCTGACAAGCCACATAGCATATGTAGATAGCTTGTCCTTTTAACAATAACAACTAGTCTTTATTCTGCTAAGTGGCATCGGCTACATGAATCCTTTTTTCTCCATTGTGTTTTATTGAGTGTGATATTTTCATTTAATTTTAATAAAATAAGATCATTTTTTATACAATGTGCCCAAGTCTTTTTAGGTCTTCTTTTGGCTTTCTTAACATAAGTCGAATCTAACACATTTAATGTCCTAACCAAATCATCAAATAATTGACGTTTAATGTGACCAACCCATCTAAGACGATTCTATCTCTAATCTTGTCCGCCGTTGGAGCTATTCCAACTCTATCAAGGATATATTTGTCTCTAAGTGACAAGCCACTCATCCACCTAAACATTCTCATCTCAGCAACACTTAATTTTGTTTTATGCTTCTTTTTTAAAGGCCAACATTCNTTTTATGCTTCTCTTTTAAAGGCCAACATTATGTGTTATAGAGCATTGCAAGTCTGACCTCCATGTTATAAAATTTTTCATTCAGTCTAAGAGGTACTTTTATATCATACTATAGGCCCGTTGCATTCCTCCACTTCAACCAACCAATTTTAATTCTACTAATAACATCCCCATCTACATCACCATCACTTTAAACAAGAGACCCGAGATATCTAAAACGTTCAAACCATTTATCTGCCACCAGAGCCACTACTACTAAAATTACATTCCTTGTATTCAGTTTTAGTTCTACTCAAACAAAAGCCTTTAGACTCTGACATTCTGCGCCATAGCTAGTCCTTTCACCTCACTAAAAATCCATGTTCTCCACTGTCATCATCTGGCTTCTCATCTGTCAATATGTTCTCTACTTTAAAGTTGTTGCTTTGAATGTCCACCTGCATTTGATTATTATCTCCATATGTAAAAAGATTAGTTTTCGATTTCTCATGTACCATATTTTCTAGAAATGTTAATATATCTTCAACATTAAAAACGTGATAATAAGTATATCATTTAGCGGTCCAAGAACATATTNTTAAATAATTAATTGCATTTGTATGTACGGTTAATTTTTTCTCTATTTATTTAGATTTTTTCCTCATTATTTGAAATTTAAATCTCATTGTTTTTAAATTTAAATTATTTTTTCTACACAAGCTTATTAAAAAATGCACAATCTTTCAATTAAAAAAAATACAAAAATTAAAATGCTAAAAATTATATATATATAAAAAAATCTATGTTAAGGTCCTTCATACTCCTTATGATAGGTCAACTATTATTTTTTGCTTAACTCTCTATGATTGGATTCTATGCTGCATCATTTCCTTTGGCTCTTAAAGAACCCTTATTTAAAGGTTGTATACTACTAGTTGTCAGCCATAATATTGGGTGCCATCTTTTTCATGTTAGCTCTGGCAAGCCACATATCATATGTAGATAGCTTGTCCTTTTAACAACAACAACTAGTCTTTATCCTGCTATGTGGCTTTGGCTACATGGATCCTTTTTTCTCCATTGTGTTTTATTGAGTGTGATATTTTCATTTAATTTTAATAAAATAAGATCATTTTTTATACAATATGCCCAAGTCTTTTTAGGTTTTCTCTGCTTTTCTTAACATAAGTCGAATCTAACACATTTACTGTTCTGACCTAATCATCAAATAATTGATGTTTAATGTGACCAACCCATCTAAGACGACTCTATCTCTAATCTTGTCCGCCGTTGGAGCTATACCAACTTTATCACAGATATATTTGTCTCTAAGTGACAATCCACTCATCCACCTAAACATTCTCATCTCAGCAACACTTAACTTTTTTTTATGCTTCTCTTTTAAAGGCCAACATTATGTGTTATAGAGCATTGCAAGTCTGACCTCCATGTTATAAAATTTTTCATTCAGTCTAAGAGGTACTTTTATATCATACTATAGGCCCGTTGCATTCCTCCACTTCAACCAACCAATTTTAATTCTACTAATAACATCCCCATCTACATCACCATCACTTTAAACTAGAGACCCGAGATATCTAAAACGTTCAAACCATTTATCTTCCACCAAAGCCAATACTACTAAAATTACATTCCTTGTATTCAGTTTTAGTTCTACTCAAACAAAAGCCTTTAGACTCCGACATTCTGCGCCATAGCTAGTCCTTTGACCTCACCAAAAATCCATATTTTCCACTGTCATCATCTGACTTCTCATCTGTCAATATGTTCTCTACTTTAAAATTGTTGCGTTGAATGTCCACCTACATTTGATTATTATCTCCATATGTAAAAAGATTAGTTTTCGATTTCTCATGTAGCATATTTTCTAGAAATGTTAATATATCTTCAACCTTAAAAATGTGATAATAAGCATATCATTTAGCGGTCCAAGAACATATGTATTGATCTAATTCTCTTAAGAATTTTAAATGGGTCATGTGCCCGTCCTTGCATGAAACTTTTTAATTTAATTGGGCTTTTTAANCATCTAAAACAACGAAAGAGAAGACTGGATCAGCTCTCAAAAGATTCCTATCGGAAAGACCTGGAAAAGTAGACCGAGGTCTTTCCTGACAAACATAAGACACTCTCTCGCGCTGATTCTCCAAACCCCGAAGACATAGGACTAATCGNGTGTCCTATTGAGTGTCATATTTTCATTTAATTCTAATAAATTAAAATCATTTTTTATACAACAAGCCCAAGTCTTTTTAGGTTTACCTCTACCTTTCTTAACATAAGTCAAATCTAAAACATCTACTCTCCTAACTTGGTCATCAGATGGTCGATGTTTAATGTGACCAAATCTTCTAAGAGGACTCTCTAGTCTTGTTTGTTATTGGAGCTACACCAACCCTTTCATGGATATATTCATTTCTCATTTTGTCTCTAAGTGTAAAACCACAAAATACAAAACATGAAAATACATATGCATAAATATTAGTTATATGAATAGATACTTTGCGATGAAAGTCATAAATTGCTCAGAAATAAGACAGGAACCTAACAAATCTAATATTTATCATGGTAATGTGTAGCCTATACAGTCATCTAATATTTATCATGGTATTGTGTAGCCTATACAGTCTCAATATCACTATGAAAAAGATGCTTGCAATGTGAGATGTATTGTATGTGTTATTGTAAGGTATGAAATTATTTATCTTGAAGAAACTCTTAAATCCAACATTCTCAATTATAGGATCTGGCTTAGAAATGAGTAAAATGGAAATTGATCAATATCATGCATGCACTCTCTTACACTTGGTTATCCAATCATATGCAAATTAGTCTCCCAAGTCATTATCAGAATCATCAACGACCTTTTCATTATTACGATTGTTCAAATGATGATTTTCCTTTAAAAAGAATATTCCGGCTCTGCAGTGATTATATGCCCTTTTGATGAAATTTTAAGCAAGTGATATTTTTATTATTCTTAAAAATGGATTTATTGAAGGTTTAGGTCTAATTGTAGAGCTTTGGGTAGATCGAATAGTGGATTTTGTTGTAGGCTTTACAACTAAATACTCAAAGATGTTCAGTGACAAGCATATTCATTTGCCTAAGATTCATTAACTACCTATTAAGCTCTTTATCATGTTGATTAAGACAGTATTAGGACCTCAACATTGCCTTCGTTCTATCCAGATAAGAATTTAAGACCCTATCAAGAGTGAGAGCTTCCTTGACTTTCCTATCAGATCACCAAAATCATCACCATTCTTGTTCCCTTGGTTGTGTCTAGTGTGGTTGTTTTCCTCTACATGAAATTTCCTAGGAGTTTGTTAGATTAGAGCTACAAGTGGTGTTTACAACCTAAGGTTTAGTTCGTTAAGGTAGCCCATTATAGCTTCAATGGATTGTTGGACTTACCATAATCTACCATTATGGTTCTTTTCCCTAATAATTTCGTCTTCAATGATTTTTTGCAAATTTATCAAATTGTTCCATATTAGCTCATTTAGGTGGTATGTTGTGTTAGTTAATTGTGCACAAATAATGTAGTTGTGCAAACAATTAATTAAACTGTTTTGAGTGTAGGGATGAGCGCTAACTGTCTTGAGATTATTAAATATGTGAAAGGGCTTAAATTATAGAAGCATATAAATGTTGGCTAGTATAAAATTATATGAAAAAGGTTCAACAAGATAACTGAAACAAGCTGAACTAGTTAAATCTAACTAGATTATGCGAAAGATATAATCGAGGATCTTATATTTTGATCAATACCAAAGATGAAAATCTTAATAGTATTTTGTGGAACTCACTTTATGATTGAATTTGCTGTCAAGCAAGTGATTTATATAGCGTAGGTTAAAGAAAAAAACTAAGTCAATTATGTGAAGCCAACTAATTAGAAGAATGTCACTATTCATTGAATTTCCATTAAATAGAGTATGCTTGTTAAATAATATTAAAATACACTACATAACAGAGAAAATAACTTGAGAAAGAATTTAACTAATTGCAAATGAAGAGAAGTTTTTTTTTGCATGTGTTCCTTTGTTCTCTCCCTTTTCATCAATCTTATGCCCTAAATGTAATTTTGTTCTCGGTTTTGCCTTGAGTTATAGGATAGTTTCAATTAGGAAGTTTTAAAGGATGTAAAGGAAGGTGTGAGAGGCTAGAATTAAAATTTTGTGGGGCGTTTCTTGGAGAATATGAGTTTAAGTCATTAGTGTGGAGAATATATATAACCCGATGACTTGAAATCACTTGAAAAATTTAGAGGGGTTTATCTAGTTATTTTTCAGAAAGTTTAAAAATTTTTAAAGCATTTTTAATATTTTTTCAAAATTTTTGAATCAGACTAGCTTCTGTAGGAACATTATATGGACAGTGCCCAAAGTTAAATATTTTATTTTACCAAAAAAACTTAAGTCCTGGAAAAATTAAGGAAAACTCATAGAAGCTGTAGAGGGAAATCTAGAGTTGATATTAATTTTCAAAGAGTTTTGACGAGTTAAAAGCTTTGTAGAATAAGGCTACGTTCTATTTAGGGCTTGTCTTGGCTGACATATTAATGGAGATTTGGCTATAAAGAAATTTTTGAAAAGATTAAGGGGTTATAGTACGAGATTCCCACAAAGAGAAATTATAGAAATGATTTCAAATAAAAAGATAAAGTTATCACCTACCAAAGAGTTTGTTTGAGGAAGAATACTAAGTTTCATCTTGCATGGGATGGCCGCCAAGCCTCCACACTCTTAGAGAAATTTTTAAACTTTACTTTTTAATTAATAATAATCTCATTAGTTCAGCAGTTAATCAATTATATAGTCTCCTTGTAAACCCTAATATAAAGAAGGAAGAAAATAGAGAAAGGATGAGAAAGTGGGGGTGGCTTCCTTGGTTTAAATTGAGGTAGGAGATTCTTATCCCTCTCTTCTTTGTGCTCATGATTTAAGAATTTAATTCATCAGATTTAAATTTTAATTTATTTTCTTCGCACAAAATCATGAAATCNTTAAGGGGTTATAGTACAAGATTCCCACGAAGAGAAATTATAAAAATGATTTCAAATAAAAAGATAAAGTTATCACTTACCAAAGTGTTTGGTTGAATACTAAGTTTCATCTTGCATGGCATGGCTGCCAAGCCTCCACACTCTTAGAGAAACTTTAAACTTTATTTTTTAATTAATAATAATCTCATTAGTTCAACAGTTAATCAATTATATAGTCTCCTTATAAACCCTAATATAAAGAAGGAAGAAAATAGAGAAAGGATGAGAAAGTGGGTGGCTTCCTTGGTTTAAATTGAGGTTGGAGATTCTTATCCCTCTCTTCTTTGTTCTCATGATTTAAGAATTTAATTCATCGGATTTAAATTTTAATTTATTTTCTTCGCACAAAATCATGAAATTTAAACACACACGAAGCCTTTCAATAAATAATTACTCAAATTTAAATGCACAAAATTTAAATAAAAAACCTTAGGTATTATCATCTTCATGATCCTACTAAAGAACTATTATTTTATTGCTTAGGCTTCTGGTGATAGAAAATGCCCTTATTATGAATTGGTAAAATATGTATCCGAGGGTTAGAATGGAAAAGGGATAGATATGATGTCACACCAAAAATAAAGTTATTTAAAATAATTTGTAAAGTATATGTTTTCCTAGCAACACTAAATAAGAATAAACGAAAAATTATCTTTCATAATGATTGTCCCAAATATTTGAGGTATCAATAATGATGATCAGAATAGTTTATTAGTAGTTCATGCCTATGGAGAGAGCATTCTTTTGTGATAATTCATTTTANACACTCTTAGAGAAACTTTAAACTTTATTTTTTAATTAATAATAATCTCATTAGTTCAACAGTTAATCAATTTTATAGTCTCCTTGTAAACCCTAATGTAAAGAAGGAAGAAAATAGAGAAAGGATGAGAAGGTGGGGGTGGCTTCCTTGGTTTAAATTGAGGTAGGAGATTCTTACCCCTTTCTTCTTTGTTCTCATGATTTAAGAATTTAATTCATTGGATTTAAATTTTAATTTATTTTCTTTGCACAAATTCATGAAATTTAAACACTCACGAAGCCTTTCAATAAAAAATTACTCAAATTTAAATGCACAAAAAATAATTAAAAAACCTTAGGTATTATCATCTTCATGATCCTACTAAAGAACTATTATTTTATTGCTTAGGCTTCTGGTGATAGAAAATGCCCTTATTATGAATTGGTAAAATATGTATCCGAGGGTTAGAATGGAAAAGGGATAGATTAGATGTCACACCAAAAATAAAGTTATTTAAAATAATTTGTAAAGTATATGTTTACCTAACAATACTAAATAAGAATAAATGAAAAATTATCTTTCATAATGATTGTCCCGNTATCCCTCTCTTCTTTGTTCTCATGATTTAAGAATTTAATTCATCGGATTTAAATTTTAATTTATTTTCTTCTCACAAAATCATGAAATTTAAACACACACGAAGCCTTTCAATAAAAAATTACTCAAATTTAAATGCACAAAATTTAAATAAAAAACTTTAGGTATTTTCATCTTCATGATCCTACTAAAGAACTATTATTTTATTGCTTAGGCCTCTGGTGATAGAAAATGCCCTTATTATGAATTGGTAAAATATGTATCCGAGGGTTAGAATGGAAAAGGGATAAATATGATGTCACACCAAAAATAAAGTTATTTAAAATAATTTGTAAAGTATATGTTTACCTAATAACACTAAATAAGAATAAATGAAAAATTATCTTTCGTAATAATTGTCCCAAATATTTGAGGTATCAATAATGATGATCAAAGTAGTTTATTAGTAGTTCTTGCCTATGGAGAGAGCATTCTTTTGTAATAATTCATTTTGCCCAAAAAGTTTTAATTTTTTATTCTCTTTTCTCATTTATATTTATGCAATGCTATTTTATTCAATCTCATTTATTTTTCATAGGCTTATACATAATAATATACAATTTCTCAAGTTATAGTTGCTACCTCGATGCTATCATGTATTCTTAAAAGATAAATTTGATGATTTGGTTCTTTTGATTTTTAACATTTAATATGTTAATAGGTTCTTAGATGTTTTCATCATGATTACTTTATATCATATTGGCATAAAAAGAATGTGCCACAAATATGAGAAATTGTTTTGTTTAGCTTTGTGCTTTTTAGAGATCTATAATAGATTATGGTTTAATAGTTAAATAATTGTAATTGATATTTGAGTTTAGTTAGACTCGTAAGGTAGTTATGTTCGATTTGGAGATATTAGCAGCAACAACAACAACAACAACAAGCTTTTATCCCACTAAGTGAGGTCGGTTATGTGAATCCCTTTTCTCCCTTGTGTCCTATTGAGTGTCATATTTTCATTTAATTTTAAAAAATTAAGATAATTTTTCATACAATATGCCCAATTCTTTTTAGTTCTACATCTACCTTTCTTAACATACGATGAATTTAAACATCTATTCTCCTAATTGGATCATCAGATGATCGGCGTTTAATGTGACCAAAGCATCTAAACCGACTCTCTCTAATCTTGTCTGCCACTGGAGTTATGCCAACCTTTTCACGGATGCATTTATTTCACATTTTATCTTAGTGTCAAGCCACTTATCCACCTAAACATTCTCATCTCAGCAACACTTAACTTAGTTTTATGATTCTCTTTTAAAGGCCAACATTTTTTGCGCCATAAAGCATTGCAAGTCTCACCACCATCTTATAAAATTTTCCTTTAAATCTAAGCGGTACTTTTCTATCACACAATAGGTCCGATGCATTCTTCCTCTTCAATCAACCGACTTGAATTCTACTAATAACATCCTCATCTATATCACCATCCCTTGGAACAATAGACCTGAGATATCTAAAATGTTCACACTTGTAATGATTTCATCACCCATATTCACAACTCTGTCACTAGCTCTACTACTGCGAAAATTACATTCCACTATTTAGAGATATTAGTGTATTAATAAAAAAATGAATTGAGCCTTCTTAATCTGAATTGGAAGTCATTAAACTTTTGCATAGCAATGGGATTGCATCAATAGTACTTTCACAGAATCTTTGCCTTTTCACTCCGTCTCTGTCGTCATCTCGCCAAAAAAAAAAAAATTGATACCCTCTTCTCGTCTTCATTCTAATCTCTTGCTAAAATGTCATCGTAAGCACAGAACCATTCCTTTCACTATATCTCCACCCACCATCTAAGTCTCAATAGATCTTTTATCGCATCATGCAGATCCACGCATGCACATCTCGCCATTCTCAACCCCGCTTAACTCATTCAGATCTCGCCATACCCAACATTCTTATTGCTAGATCTTTCATTTCCCATCTCTACGCCAAATCCAAAATTCACATAGCTCAGATATCACAACCCACTGCTCTCGCAAAACTCTTTTTGTCATCTCACAAACTCCGATCCTCAACAAATCTATGCTCACCTAGCCCCCAAGCCATAGTTTATCCAAAATTCACATACTCAGATATCACAACCCACTGCTCTCGCAAAACTTTTTTTGTCATCTCTCCAACTCCGATCCTCAACAAATCTACGCTCACCTAGCCTCCAAGCCATCGTTTATCCATTCTTGCTTTTCAAGCCCAAATTCGGTTGTCAATTTCTAGTTTCCAGCCACATTTGTTTGACATTGAGGGCAAGGTTGTTTTGAAAGTATTGGTTGCGTTAGGTGTCTATGATAGATTATGGGGTAATAGTTAAATTATTATGATAGTTGAGTTGTGTTTGGGTAATAAGAGAATATGTGCTCATTGAGTCTTTAGATATTCTAATTTTCCTATAAATAGTCTCTTTTTGAAGATGTTAGGGCATGAATAAAAGAAGTTGAGCCCCTCCCAATTTGAGTTTAATTTCTTTCTCTTGCCGGCCCAATTTTTGGAGTCGCCAACGAACTAAAATCGCGGTTTATGCTTCACCCATTAATATTGATACGTTCTAAAAAATTATCTTATTCAAGCATCAATTTCGATGAACATTGAGACCGAGAGCTCCAAACATTACATATACTCTCAATTGACCGGTCTTGATAAGATAAGGCATCTAATATCAAACATGGTTTAATCTGAGTCCAAATGAGCCTAGATCATGCACTTAAAGCATAGTAAGAAGATTTGAGATATATTTTGGGAGACCAAATGATCTCCAAATTTAACAAGTTTACAGTTAAATTTAAGGCTCCCGACAAGACGAATATAACGAGCCCAATATCACTTAATTTTAAGATCATTAAGACATTTAAATAATAAAATATCATCCGATCAAATGAATTATTCTTGGTTGTTCGATGGAGTGATTCAAATTCATAAATTATTTATGTGGGATGCTACTTACAAAATTTATAAATAGACCCCTACACAAGGGGTTAGACCTGTAGGAGAAAGCTGAAGGCGCTCCAAGCTCTTGAGAGTTCTCGAGCTCCACCACCGTCAATCAACACTATCACCACCGTCGAACCACTGTTGTTGGGTCACCATCGTCGCCATCGTCGGGCATTCAGTGCTGGGTCACCACCATCAGACCACTTGTGGCCACCACCAAAACTACCACTGCATGCCTAATCACAATCGACATCACCACCAGGCCACCATTGCTTGGCCACCATCCTCATCGCACCTGAATCACCACTATCTGCTCGCCGCCACCACTTGACTACCACTGCCAAGCCACCACTGTCACTGCTTGGACCACCATCATCGCCTCTGAACTACCACGGTTTGCTCGCAAACACCGTCAGACTACCACGAGCAAGCCACCATAATCACTGTTTGGACCATCATCGTCGGTTCATTGCCACTGTCAGAACTTCGCTACCCGGTAACTATCATCGCCACCGTTGGACCATCGCCGTCGGGCCATCTTTATCGTTAGACTACTACTACCTGGTCACCATGATCGCCACAGTCAAAACACGACTATTTGGCCGCCACCACAGTCGAACATCATATCCAGTCCGCCATCGTCGTCGCCACCGGACCAATGTTGTTCGGTTGTCGTTTGGCCACCACAGTTTTACCACTTGACCACCATCATCTGACCAAAGCCACCAAAGGACCACCATTGCCCGACCACCACTATCGCCCCAACATAACCACCACCGTCTAGCCGCCAACGCCACCAAAATATGTTTTCTGGCCACCACCGTCACGTCAAACTACCATTGTCAGTCCACCGCCCCGGCTAGAATTCCGCAGCCAGACCACGATCGCCTCCCCCGTCGAACCACAGTCATCTGACCACTGCTACCGACGATGCCGACATCAAATTTTCTGGTACACGGCCTCTATTATCGATCCTCCTTCGCCACAGTCAAGTTGTCGCCACTTCTCCAATGTATTATGCCACTCTCCTGGCGGAATTCACGTCAATAACCCTCATTTATGTAACATTGTTTTCGAGTATTCTAGGATCGGTAAAGTCTTATAACTTATATCGACATAGTGGAATCATTTCAACTGAACTAGACCCCATGATTTTTATCCTTTGGGATTTTTCACATAAAAAAATTCCGGTATCCCTTCTATCAATTCTTCTTTTATCTATGTGTGTATCTTAACTTTGTGCAAGATTATGACATAATATATCACTAAACTATCACAAATTTACCCGCGCGCAACAAGTGTGTTCGCATCAATGCTTTTTTCCCTAGGTGTTGGATTGTGTCAAATATTATAATTTATCTTAACATATTCGTTGATGTAAAATGGTTGGGGTTAATTTTCCGACTGCTGTATGAGCAGAGCATTTGAACGTAGGAATTTTGGTTTTCCTTTCAACTGCTAATTTAGTATTTTGACTTTGTAGGTAATCAAGCTAAGTCATTGGTTTGAAATATCATGTCCTTAGCAGAGATTGGTTGAGAAAACCTTTTATTGTTTAAGCTTTTTGCTCATCGATGTTTTTTTAATGATACATGTAATTCATGAAATTTGAGACTGCTATCTAACTTGAACTTTTAAACCCATATATTGAATGATAACTCAGCTTTAATGCTATCGACATTTCAAGTTTATGATACTAGTATTAACACTCTGGTTTATTTCCCTCAAATTAATAAATTAGATGCTCTTGACTTTATTTATTGTTATCAAATTATGGTCATTTTAATCGTCATTTTCACATTTAACCCAATTATTTGGTGTCAATTTTGAAAATCTCTTTCTTTATTCTTTTCGAGTACTTTATGAATTATTACTCTATTTTGTGCAAGTCTTTTTTGTGCATAATTCTGGTTATTACTTTTGGTCTATCATTTTCAATTATGTCACATAAATTCTATCATGCTTCTGCAAATTTATTTCATATTTTTTGTCCATTGTCATCATCATCATCATCATCATCATCATCTATCTTAAGCCAATTATTTGTGGTTAGTTTCAAGAATCCTCCTTTCCATTCTTTCCTACTAAAGTGCTAAATAAGATGCTAACTCCATTTTGTGTAAATTGCTATTGCTTAGTGCTTGCCATATTACCTTCTGTCCATCACTTTTATATCTTAATCCTTTCACATAAACTCTATCTACTCCTCTTAATCCTTTCACATAAACTCTATCTACTCCTCTTATTGCGCATCTTTTATCCTCATTTGCAAATGTGAAAACTGCTTAGCTTAATTTCCTAGTATCTTTTTTCTGTGATTGGAGCTACTCCCACATTTCTAATTTATCATTTTAGTGAAAAATATCAAAATGTTCATTGGATTATTTGTATGGAAAACCGCTTTAGTCCCAATCATCTAGTATGTTTAATTTGGTCTCTTGACTTCTTAAATACGATCAAAATAGTTTCTCTTTGTGTTTATTTTGGATCATTTTTTTGAATTCAAGAGATTGTTTTAGATATAATTTGAGTCAAGTGACTAAATTTGGCACATTCAATTGTTAGACTAANTTCGATGTTGGGTCACCACCATCAGACCACTTGTGGCCACCACCAAAACTACCACTGCATGCCTAATCACAACCGACATCACCACCAGGCCACCATCCCATCGCACCTGAATCGCCACTGTCTGCTCGCCGCCTCCGCTTGACTACCACTGCCAAGCCGCCACCGTCACTGCTTGGCCACCATCATCACCTCCGAACCACCACTGTCTGCTCGCAAACACCGCTAGACTACCACGACCAAGCCACCACAATCACTGCTTGGACCATCATCGTCGGTTCATTGCCACTGTCAGAACTTCGCTGCCCAATAACTATCATCCCCACCGTTGGACCATCGTCGTCGGGTCATTTTTATCGTTAGACTACTTCTACCTAGTCACCACGAGCGCCACAATCAAAACACGACTATTTGGCTGCCGCACAGTCGAACATCATTTTTATTCTGCCACCGTCGTCGCCACCGGACCAATGTTGTTCGGTTGTCGTTTGGCCACCACCGTTTTACCACTTGACCACCATCATCTGACCAAAGCCACAACAGGACCACCATTGCTCGACCACCACTATCGCCCCAGCATAACCACCACCATCTAGCCGCCAACACCACCAGAATACTGTTTTCTGGCCACCGCCGTCACTGTTGTCAAACTACCATTGTCAGTTCACCACCCTGGCTAGAACTCCGCAGCCAGACCACGATCGCCGCCCCCGCCGAACCACAGTCATCTTACTACTGCTACCGACGATGCCGACATCAAATTTTCTGGTACAGCCTCTATTATCGATCATCCTTCACCAAATTCAAGTTGTCGCCACTTCTGCAATGTATTATGCCACTCTCCTGGCGGAATTCACGTCAATAACCCTCATTTATGTAACATTATTTTCGGGTATTCTAGGATCGGTAAAGTCTTATAACTCATATCGACATAGTGGAATCATTTCAACTGAGCTAAACCCCATGATTTTTATCCTTTGGGATTTTTCATGTAAAAAATTTCCGGTATCCCTTCTATCAAATTCTTCTTTTATCTATGTATGTATTTGATCTTTGTGCAAGATTAGGACGTTATATATCACTAAACTGTCACAAATTTACCTGCACGCAACAAGTGTGTTCGCATCAATGCTTTTTTCCCTAAGTGTTGGATTGTGTTAAATATTATAATTTATCTTAACATATTCATTGATGTAAAATGGTTGGGGTTAATTTGACTGCTGTATAAGCAGAGCATTTGAACGTAGGAATTGTGGTTTTCCTTTCAACTGCTAATTTAGTATTTTTGACTTTGTAGGTAATCAAGCCAAGTGATTGGTTTTAAATATCATGTCCTTAACAGAGATTGGTTGAGAAAACCTTTTATTTTTTAAGCTTTTTGCTCATCGATGTTTTTTTAATGATACATGTAATTCATGAAATTTGAGACTGCTATTTAACTTGAACTTTTAAACCCATATATTGAATTCAAGAGATTGTTTTAGATATAATTTGAGTCAAGAGACTAAATTTGGCACATTCAATTGTTAGACTAAAAAGGCTCTCCATAAATTATCCAGGGGAATATATATAACCTCTTCTTTTTATCATTTCTAATGTTATTCTTTCTACATTTTTCATAGATCTATATCATCATTGTCAATTATTTACCCTCAACTTGTCTATCAACCTCTTCTTTATTGTTTAACACTCATCCATATAATATAATTTCATTTTAATTTTATAAAATTTATCTTTAGATTTTCTTTTAATTTCTTAGATATCTTTCTTCAAAAACTCAGCTTTTTTATATAACATTTCACCTCCATCCTTCCTAGCTTTATCAGTTTAGAATTCTCTTTTCTTTTCTACTCTGAACTTCGCTGTCAAGCTCTTCATTTTTGCTTAGTGCTCATTTATATAAAGTAATTTTATTGCAAACTTTAAAGTTTTTCTTTATTTCTATTTAATATTCTCTCATTGCATAGTATTCTAAAGATGCTAAAACCTATCACATTTAGGAATCACTTCATCTTATGGTAAGATATATTGATAATTTTCATTTTCATGCCGACCGAAGCTTTATGCATTAATTTAATCTTTCTTTTACTATGCTACTTTATCTTTTTAAGTTTTTCTGCATTAATCCAAATCAATCATACCCTCATGAACATCTATAGCAAATTTTTTAATTCTTGAAACTTGCTCACATTAGAGTACCTCTAATTTTGACCCATTTAGACATATTTTGACTTATTGTTTTTTTTGGTTGCCATCAAGCTAATCCAAGTGACTAATTTTTTGTGATGCCTATTTTATAATTTATTTACATTTTACTACATAAACATGTTCATTTGTTGCAACTTCAAATTGAAATATGGATCATGCAGATATGCATCAGCACCCCAGAAACTTAGAACTGATTGGGATGGGTTCACCAAAGATTATTTTTTGAAGAGGGAGACATTGGTGTCTGTATTTCTTCTTATAGATGCCAGTATTCCTCCAAAGAAAATTGATCTTGAATATGCCAGTTGGCTCAGTCAGAATCAGGTAAGCATTTTGGTTTGTTCCATTTCATAATCTTTTTTTTTTTTTTACATTTATGACATTTTGGCAAGGATGAACTCTTAATGCACATTGGAGACTTCCTAAATTTGCAAATATAAAATAGGAAGATATACATTCTTAGTTCTAACATCTAAACTCCAATTTTTACACATACAATCTTGCCTATGCATGAGAAGGCAAAGTAGTGGTACATTTTTATGTGATATGAAAGAACTAAGGGATATAAATGTAAAAAGTGAAGTTTAGGTTTTTGATATGTAAATACATAATCATTTAATGGTGGTATGTTTGTAATGGCCCCTACAACATAATGTCATATTCTTGTAAGCCCATAAGATAATTGNTTTTTTTTTTTTTTTTTCATTTATGACATTTTGGTAAGGATGAACTCTTGATGCAAATTGGAGACTTCCTAAATTTGCAAATATAAAATAAGAAGATGTACATTCTTAGTTCTAACATCTAAACTTCAATTTTTACACATACAATCTTGCCTATGCATGGGAAGGCAAAGTAGTGGTACATTTTTATGTGATATGAAAGAACTAAGGGATATAAGTGTAAAAAGTGAAGTTTAGGTGTTTGATATGTAAATACATAATCATTTAGTGGTGGTATGTGTGTAATGGCCCCTACAACATAATGTCATATTCCTGTAAGCCCAAAAGATAATTGTTGATTGGTTCCATGAAATTTTTGGCTTTATCTCTTGCAAAATTTACATGTTGTCTTTGGANATATATATATATATATATATATATATATATATATATATATATATATATATCTATATATCTATCTATCTGTGTATGTATGTATGTATATATGTATATATATCTGTATATATATGTATGTATGTATATATGTATATATATCTGTATATATATGTATGTATGTATAGATGTATATAGATGTATCTGTATATATATGTATAGATGTATTTGTATATATATATATATATATGAAAAAGTTTGATCATTGATCAATCTCATAGTCTGACCAAGGTGCGGAACCTTCTTTCAGATAAGTGTGTAATTTGATCATTAGGGCTGTCAAAACGGTTCGTTGTTCGCGAACAACTTGTGTTCGGCTCGTTAAGAAGCTCGTGTTCGGCTCGTTAATTTCGTTCGATAAGTTAACGAGCCGAACACGAACTAAGATGTGTTCATTCGTGTTCGGCTCGTTTTGGCTCGAATTACTACTCATCAAGTTTATTATATATTAAGTAGTATTTTAAAAAATCTAATTGACTACAAGGCTACAAAGATTTATAATCATTTAAAACACTGATTAAGAAAATAGAATAAAAATTATTAAATTATATTCAAATGATGTTGTAATATAAATAATAATTTTTAAATCTTGCTCAAACCCTTATTGTCTTATGCTTATGACTACATGATTAGTGTTGTTAAAAGGACTTTTTGTTCGTGAACATCTCGTGTTTGGCTCGTTAAGCAAACGAGTCGAACACGAACACACTTTTTGAGCTCGAAATATAAACGCACCGAACACGAGTTGAGCATAGCTCGCTCGTGTTCAGCTCGTTTACACCCCTATTGATCGTACGCAGGGATCGAACTCCCGAGCCGAGGGAGTTACACTGAAAGCCGCAACCAATGAGTCAGGAGAAGGCATGTGTGTATATATATATTGATGTGTGCTAGAATATTCGCGGCGGTAGAGTAATGGATTATCGTATTAGCTCAACCGTCTTAGCGTTGCGCGAGGTTTCAACACATACTCAGATGAAAATGAATCAATGTGTGATAATATCATAAGTTTTTATGTGTAAAACCCGTAAAGAGAAAAACCACGGGGTCTTGCCCAATTGTAAAAATTCACTATAAGTTGATGATTACAGATGTCCCTTGTCTCACAGGCGGGAAAACGTTACTAGCTTTCCAAATTACAACGAAGACTGACGACGTCTAGTCATCGGTGGCTGACGGAGGTCGGCGGTGATCGACGGTAGTTGACGACAATCAATGATGGTCGGCGGTGGTCGTCGGAGGTCGACGGTGGTTGTCGATAGTTAGTGGTGGTCGACGGCGATCGACGATGACGAGAATGATCTTGGACTTGAGCTCCTTCTCAAAGCCTCAAGTTCTCTCTTAAGTCTCTCCCTTTCATGTGAGAGTTGAGGCTTTATTTATAGTGTTTTGAGTGCAATTAATGCAGGAATATGAACTATTTTGATTGGACGGTCCGGAGAACATCTCTTGATCAGATGATGTTTGATGGACATTTGGTTGCCTTAACGATGTTGGAATTGACCAATCTTGGGCTCATTGGATTCGTCTTGTCGAGATGCTCGATTTGACTATGAACTCGCTAGATTCGACATCCGTTTGACCTTTCAAATGCCTCCAGAAAAATCTTCCAAGAGTGGTTTAATAATTTGATCTGGGCTTGATTTGACTCATATTGGACTGACTTTTATATCATTAGGTTTGTCTCATCAAGCAGATCAGTCTGACTATAACTTTACTGAAATCAGAGCTCTGGATGACTCTTAATCGAAGTTTGGATGTTTCTTGTTTAAAAAATTACACCGAGATTCGTGTTGGCTTATGAAAATTTATTAGTGACATATAATATATATATATA